>APFE031399916.1:124212-144086 GCA_000404065.3 Pinus taeda
TTGTTGACATATATGTATCAAAAATTAAAAAATATAAAAAATATATATATTTTTAAAAAATCGCTCCCAGATTCGCTCTCAAACCGGAAGCTTCTGAAAATGGTCGCTCCCGCTCCCGTTTCCGCTCCCGCTCCCGTTTCCGCTCCCGCTCCCCGCTTCCGCTCCCGCTCCCAAGTAACATTGTTTCTGACACCCTGGAGGACTTCCTTTCCCCACTGCATCATTCTGTGTGGCTCTGCACTGCTCTATCCTTCTCTGCCATCCACTGCGTCTCTGATGTGCGTCTCCCTTTGCGCTGTCTCTCAGAGACCCCCGCATCACCTCTTCTGATCTCCCCGACTGCTGCTAATCACCCCCTCTTCCTCCACCCTACAACTCTCCCTCTGAAATCGATTTCACTCTCTTTGAAAATCAATTTTCCTTGGGATACTGAGTATCTATTGGTGTATCTCCAAACAACCCTCAAGTCTTCTCTTATACTTTTCCTATTGATGAATCAACGGTTAAGATTAATTCCCTAATCAACGGCTAAGATTAAAACAGACTTGATCCTCAACTCTTAGAAGCTTCTCATCCTTATCTTTATTAATACCCATTAATATTTTTATTTTCCTAAGTTTAGACTTAGAAACCCATTAAAAATATTAATTATTTTACTAACTCCTCATCTTGATGGAATTTCCCAAAATGACTTCTGGGTCTTGGAGATCTTATGTGCTTTAGCCTCTCCAACAATTTTCATGGCTGGAGCACATCCCATGCTACCCCAAATCTACACTCCCTCTTAGTGAGTAATGTGCTCTAGTACTGCTCCACCATTGAACATCACACTGATCCTTCCGTACCAATATATGTGCTGATGTTGCGCATGCTGCCCTACATCCACTGCACTGTTGTTTTCTATACTACTACCCATGGTTCTGCCACTAGTACATATGTACTACAACTCCCTCTCAACATGTTGCCCATGTTGCCCATAGCACTACCACTGCTAACTGTTGCACTGCATCCCCTAATACTTGTCGATTTCTTCTACTGAAATGGATTCTTAACCATCCCCGTCTTCTCCCTTAAATAAACGAACTTTGTTCTTCCTAGGGCCTTAGTGAGGATGTCCGCCACCTATTCCACTGTAGGAGTGTAGTTCAATTCTACTGCTCCTAGTTGGACATAGTCTCTGACAAAGTGACAATGAATATCAACGTGCTTCAACCGATCATGAAATATTGGATTTTCAGAGAGCTTGATGCAACTCTGATTATCACACATGATCCTAGTCACCTCCATCCTTCTTCTAAATAGGTTCACCAGCAATTTTCTAAGCCATGTGGTTTCGCATGAAGCTATGCTAGCGGCCATATATTTTGCTTCAACTGAGCTCAGAGATACGGATTTTTGTTTCCTACTGCACTAGGAGGTCATCCCCAATCCAATGTTGAAACAGTACCCAGAGGTATTTTTCCGATCTACTAATCTTCCAGCCCAATCTGCATCAGTAAACCCACTCAGTTTGATGTCATTACTTCTGGTGTACAATAGTCCATACTCGATTGTTCCTTGTATATATCTGAGAACATGTTTGGTTGTTGCCCAATGCGCCCTCTTAGGTTCCACCACGAACTAACTGAGCATGTTGACAACTTAACAAATCTCTGGCCTGGTATTGACCAGATACATCAGGAACCCTATGAGTTGCCTGTATAAGGTGGGTTCAACATCTTTGTCTTCTGATGCATCAATTTTCTTCTAGTTGGTGATCATAGGAGTAGCCATAGGCTTACAGTCCTGCATCCAAAATCTCTTCAGGATTTCTGTAGCATATCTCCCTTCTCTGAGAAATATCTCACCCTTTTGTTGCCAAACTTCCAACCCCAGGAAATAATGCATCTACCCCAAATCCTTCATGTCGAATTTTGTGGCTAGATTCTTCTTGTAGTCCTCGATGAGCTTGGATGATCCTATTAGGAAGAGATCATCCACATATAATACTAGGACTAGAGGTTCATTCTCTACAACCAGATAGTAGAGATTGGGGTCTACATCACTCTTCACGAACCCTATCTTCTGCAACTAGCCATCAATTCGACCATACCATGCTCTAAGCGCCTGTTTGAGCCGATACAAGGCTTTCTTCAATCTGCATACATGAGATTTCTTCTCATGTGTCTCAAAGCCTTCTGGATATTCAATGTATACTCCCTCTTCTATCACCCAGTTCAAGAATGTTGTCTTGACATCCATCTAATGAATTTCCCACCCCATTTGTGCTGTAAGAGATATCACAATTATAATAGATGTGTTGATTTGGGGTAGCATCAAATGTGCTCTAGCCATGAAAATTGGTGGACAGGCTAAAGCACATAAGATCTCCAGAATCAGAAATGATTTGGACAGATTGTACCCGGTTTGGGAGATATTAAAATAATTAATATTTTTAATGGAGTTCCTAAGTCTAACCTTAGGAAAAATAAAATATTACTGGGTATTAATATAAAACTAGTTCAGAAGGTTCCAAAAGTCATGGATCAAGCGAAATCTAATCTTAGCCGTCGATTAGAGATTTAATCTCAATCGTTGAAGGACCAACAGGAAAACTATAAGAAGAGGCTTGAGGATCAGTGGGAGAACACACTAAGGAAGACCAGTCAATTTGATTTCTGAAGCGAGGTTCGCTGAGAAATTTGAACTAGTGGTCTGGAGAGCAGCAAGAGGCAGCGAGTACGAAACAGAGAGTCTGAAACAGCGCCAGAAGACCAACACAAAGGTTGGAGAGACGGATGCAAAGCCTCTCAGGCAGACACAAAAGCAGTAAACTGTGTAGTCACTAGAGGGCCTGCGTGGGTGACACAGAGAGGCCAAGTGTTGACGCAGAGGGTTTGGGAGCTACACAGAGTTCAACTAGCCTAATGCTGAGACTAGGAGAAGTGTTGGAGAATTTTCTCTCTGTTGGGTAAGCCAGTTTGGCACCCAGTTGTACTGAAGAATTGTTGAATAATAAAATCCTCCCTTGCTGCACCGGTTTTTCCGCATTGGGTTTTTCCGAGGACTATTGTCCAAAATCTCTGTGTCAATGTGTTGATTCTTGTGAATGTGTTTGTTTCTGTATTATGGTGTGATATCTGCAGCAAAATTTATTTTAATATTTATTGAAGGATTTTCAAAAATAACTTATTGGGAAATAAGTAGGTAAAATAAATCAGTTGTTGCACTGATAGAATTTTCACAAGATGTATACCTGGCTACTAGGGCGAAGGTCTCTTCGTAGTCTATTCCTTCCTTTTGAGAATACCCCTTAGCCAAAAACCTCGCTTTGTATTTTTCCACATTGTTGTCCGCGGCGTATTTGATCTTGTAGATCCATCTCGAACCTATCACTGATATGTTCTAAGGCCTAGGTACAACTTCCCAGACATCATTCACCATTATACAGTTGCATTCCTCCACCATCGCATCCATCCAAACTTGATGTTGAACGACCTCTTGAAAACTGGAAGGTTCCCCAACCTAAGCTACTAAGGTCTAATATCTGTTTGGTTGTCTTCGCTCCCTTTTACTGTTCCTGGGTGCACCAATGAAATCTTCTACATTCCGTAGAATCTGTCGGAGTTCTCGACTCGTTCTTCCTCTGGTAGTGGGTACATCTGTTAGCTCTTCCTCTTCCTATTATTCCTCCTGTTTTGAAGGAGAATTTATGGTACTAGCTTCCGCTGGTTGAAGTGGTTTGACCAACAATTCATCTTTTGACTGCTCCTCGGAAGGCATTTCTCGAGATTTTCTAAAGGCCCTATCCCCCATGAACTTCACATCTTGTCGAACTACTACCTTCCTGCTACCTGGAAGATAGATTCTATATGCCTTAGCATTCTCGCTATATCCCATAAGATATCCTTTCTCTGCAGTTTGATCTAACTTATTCCTCTTCTACTTGGGTCTACAGCGATATGCTAAACTCCCAAATATCATGAAATAACTAACTTCAGGGGTCTTCCGGTGAAGATTTGCTCTAGAGTAATCTTGCTCAATATGCCTTATGAGGAGTTCTATTATGGACATAGACTGTCTTGCTGCATGCTTCTGCCCCACATGAATTTTGGCATATCCTGATCACACATCATAGCCCTAACTGCTTCCACAATAGTCCTGTTCTTCCTTTCTACTACTCCATATTGCTCCGGATTGTAGGGAGTTGTCCACTCTCTTCTTATGTCCTCCCTAGTGCAAAAATCAGTGAATTCCTTGTCGACATACTCTCCACCATTGTTTGAGTCCAACACTTTTATTTTCTTTCCTGTCATATTCTCCACTAGAGCCTTGAACTCTTTGAATCAACAGAAAACTGCATCCTCGGTTTTCAAAAAAGAGATCCAAGTCTTCCAGGAATGGTCATCAATGAAGGTGATGAAGTATTCAACACCACTAAGAGCTTTTGTGGACATCGGTCCGCAGATATTGGAGTGTATCAATCCTAGTACACTCTTGGCCCTATTGCTACTTCTTGGAAACATTGCTTTCGCATACTTGCCCAGAGCACACCCTCTGCATACATCATCAATGAAGGTGATGAAGTATTCAACACCACTAAGAGCTTTTGTGGACATCGGTCCGCAGATATTGGAGTGTATCAATCCTAGTACACTCTTGGCCCTATTGCTACTTCTTGGAAACATTGCTTTCGCATACTTGCCCAGAGCACACCCTCTGCATACATCATCTCGATCAGTATTAAGATCTGGAACTCCTGTTACAGTTTTCCTGAGAATTCTCAGAGCCCCATGGTGCAAATGTCCCATCCTTCTGTACCATAGTTCATTAAAATCCTTGCCTCCATTACTACCTATCAGTTCCATTGGTGATTCTAGCTGCAACCTATACAACCTGTTACTTCTCATTCCGATCTGCACCTTCTTTTTCCAACTCGGGTGTTTGATGCAATGTTGCACTAATCGTTATCAGGATAAATTCGGCGCGGGGAAAAAATCAGAAAAAATCGTAAAAATCGGGAAAAAAACAGTGATAATCAGGAAAAAATCGTAACATACAAAAATATTCATCTTTTTTCAATTTTTTTAGTATCTAAACAATCTACAACATAAAATAAATACATTGACACATAAATATGATAAAAGAACTAATATATAAGATGTTTAATATCATTTCTAGTGCTACATCACACATAGCAATGAATCATGTCTTGAATAGTAAGTCCCGACTCCTGAATCCCAACTCAGCCTCAACGTATCAACAAAAAATATAATAATTTATCTCATGAGTCATATCATGAGTCATAATGTCATATACAATGAAATGAACCAAATAACTAAAGTCTTATACTATTGATTTCCTTTGCCCCTCTTGCAGAAAATGCCATAGTTTTCCCTTTCCCTCTAGATGTAGACGCTGGTGGAGTTGGCAGTGGACTCTGCTGTGCTCTAGAAGTTGGAAAACTAAGAGTAGGAGATATAGGAGGTAGACCATGTCCTCTACTGGTGGCGGAGGTAGCCCGTGCAAGTGGTGTCACCTCCTCCTCCTGTTGCTCCACCTCCTCCTCCTCCACTACCTCCTGCACTAACCAATCATCAGCAGACTCCATGAGAGGCCTCTCGGCCTCAACCCTCCATGCAGTAGTGATGTCAATTCCATCCAATGAGATGGCCTCCATATCAGGTGTCCTCTCAAGTTGTCTCACCCACAATCGAAAATTGTAGTAGACGTAGACCATGTCATTAAGTCGTTGGGACTCTAACATGTACAAAGATCATGAAATAATAATTATAGAAAAAATATTGTTTAATGAATTCAAAAAATAATTTGAAAATTTGCAATATTTTAAATTTTTAAGTGTTAAACTATTGCGCTTCTTGTTGTGTAATTTTTCAAATACACTCCAATTGCGCTCACATCCTGAGGAGCTACATGTTTGGCTGAAGATTCGAATGGCAAGCTTTTGCAGAAGGGGTACCCTGGCACCATACATTCTCCACCATGCATCTACAACAAAATTACAAATAAATTTTAAATAAACATAAGAAAAAAATGGAATTTGAAGAGAATGAAATTTGAAACAAACTAAAAAATACCTGGCATTTTAATCGTCCTATTAGTCACAGCCATGTCAAAGCCAAATGTGCCACCTGCCATCCTATGTGTCTCAATTTCTTTAGAGATTTTTGTACGTTCTACTGGAGATCACACCATCCTTTGGACACAGGTTAAGAATCCATCCATGATTTCAGCATCAAATACGAACCCACATGCGCAAGAAAATGCGGGGTTCAGGTAGATCCTTGCAGCATGAATGGAACGATGGAGTGTGTTGTTCCATCGTTCATCAATCACTTCCCATAGGAGTTGTCTCTGAAACCCCTCATCTCCCTTATCATCATAATAGGCCCAAATGGATTCTTTTGCCTTGTCCATGGCCTCATACAAATAGCCCATTGCGGGCTTCTCACCATTAACTAATCAAAGAACCTTTACCAAATGTTCAGTAACGACGCATACCTCCTACACTCCCGCCGAGAAGTCTTCCTAGTATGAAACTAGTCTGCGTCATAGTTTTAAAAACCGTTTTAAACCGGTTACCGGTCTAACCGGCCAGTTAGCAAGCCTGTCGGTCTAAACCGGCCAAAAAACTTGGTTTGAATGCCCATTTCTCCATTTTTTTGCCCTAACTGGTGAAAACCGTCGGTTCCATCCTAAACTGGCCAGTTTTAGGCACGCCCATCGTAAAGTGAAAAAAGCAGACTTGTGACTGTGGTTTAGAGGTTTTGGGGGGAAACTAAGGGTGTTTTCCCTCCAAAAACACCCTCTCCAAGCCTTTAAGAGGCCCCTCTCACTCTCATTTGTCTCACATAACTGATTTGGAGTGTTTGTGAGTGTTTGTGAGTTTGTTTGTGAGCTTGGAGAGTGTTGAGTTTTTGCTGAAGTAGTTATCTTGGAGTTGGAGTTGGAGCTATTTTGGAGATAGTGTGTCGCTGTCAGTGGAGTTGCCATCTTCAAGAGGAGGCTAAGGAAGCTAGTTTGCATTTCCAGGTAAAGATTTGCATTTGAAAATTCCTCATTTGACTGTTGTCCATGAATTAAATTTTTTTATGTGTTATAAACTTCTCACTTCTATGATCTATCATCTATGCTGTGAACTCTCTAACTCTATGCTATCAAATTTTGTAGCTTGCATGTGCATTTGTTTTCCCACATTTATCTTTGGTTTTCCATGTTGCTTAGCTGCAATTTTTTTTTTTAAATGGCAGATTTCTTTGCCAATTGTTATTATTTCAAATAAACATGGCTCCAAAAGAAAAGGACAATGCATGGGCTCATTGTGATGTAATTGATGGAAAAATGATATGCAAATTATGCCATAAATCTATTGGAGGTGGGGGTATTCTTAGATTGAAACAACGCTTGGTTGGGATAAGAGGCCAAGTAAAGCCATGTGATGCACCAAATGCATTGTTAGGTCCTATTAGGGCAGAATACATTTCCACGCTTGAAAATTTTTATGAGGATAAGGCTAGGGAGAAGGCCATCCAAGATGACATTGCAAGGAAGAGGGAATTATTAGAAGCCATGAAAGAGAGTGGGTATGATGATTATGAGATTCAAGACTCCTCTTCTATCCCTTACACCAATGACCCCTTTCACTATGTTCATCCTTCTTTTGACTAACCATCAAAAGGAACAAAGAGAACAAACATCCAAAGTTATTTCTCATCTTCTGCCAACATTGCCTCTTCTAATCCCACTTCCTCCCAGCCAAGTTCTCAACCCACTTTGGATCAACATTGGAAAAGACAATGCAAAGAAACTTCTCATCAATACATTGCTAGATGGTGGTATGATTCAGATATCCCATTTAATGCTGCTCGCTCAGCTTATTACCAAGCTATGTGGGACTCTATTATAGCTGTAGGAAAGCGCTGCAAAGGCCCTAGAATGCATGACTTGAGGGGCGCTCTTTTGCAAAAAGAGATATCTTCCATTGATGAGTATTTGGTTGAGTTTAAAGATTCATGGCTCAAAATAGGTTGTTCCATCATGTCAGATGGATGGACCGATGGAAAGAACCGAACTATAATTAATTTCCTTGTTTCTTGCCCTCAAGGAACCATGTTCTAAAATCAGTTGATGCATCTGATAAGGTAAAGGGTGCAGCCCTTCTATTTGAGCTTTTGGATAACATTATTCAAGAAGTTGGGGAGCAGCATGTTATGCAGGTCATCACTGATAATGCCTCAAACTATGTTCTTGCTAGAAAGATGCTTGAGACCAAATATAAGACCATATTTTGGACTCCATGTGCTACACATTGCATAGACCTCATGCTTGAGGATATAGCCAAAGTGGAGTGGGTAAAAAACACTATAGAGCATGCCAAGTGTATTACAAAATACATTTACAACCACCAATGGGTATTGAGCCTAATGAGGAAACGCATTGGGGGCAAAGAGCTTGTTAGGCCTGCAATTACGAGATTTGCAACTCAGTGCCTCACGTTGCAATGTCTCAATGGTCAACATAAAAACTTGCAGAAAATGTTTTCCTTTGAAGAATGGTCTGAATCTCGGTGGGCTCATAGACCAGATGGAAAAGACACCAAAAAGAAAGAGTTAGACACTTATTTTTGGAAAAGGTCTCCAGAGCTTGAAAATTACCGAGCCCCTTGTTAAGGTGCTAAGGATGGTGGATGGGGAAAGATTGGCCATGGGCTACATTTATGAGGCTATGGATCAGGCAAAAGAGTAGATACGGGCAGCTTACAAGGACGGGTTAGCTAAATATGGCCGTATATGGGAGATCATTAATAACAGATGGAACAATCAACTCCATCGTCCTATACATGCAGCTGGGTATTTTTTGAACCCAAAGTATCATTATAAAAATTGGCTAGGAGATCTGCATGATGGGGAGGTCAGAGCTGGATTGATTGATTGCTTGGAGCACATGGTCCCTAGCCATGCAGACCAGTTGGAAATACATAGACAGCTAATTGTTTTCAATATGGCAGGTGCCAGGTGGTACTTTTGGCAAAAACTTGGCAAAGATGTCAAGAGATGTGGACCAACTAGGTAAGCAATTCTAATTTCCAATTTGTTTTTCTTTTCAAGTTAAAATTGTTTACGTTCTTTACAATTCAAATTATAAACTAAGTTACTAATTAATGTCTTTTTCTTTGCCGCACATTGGTGGGAGTCATTTGGTGGCCAGTGTCCTCAATTGCAAAGGTTTGCAATTAGAGTCCTCAGTCAAACTTGCAGTGCTTCAGGCTGTGAGCGCAATTGGTCTGTTTTTAAGTGCATACACACGAAGAAGAGAAACCGTTTGGAACAAAAACAGTTAAATGATCTTGTTTTCGTGCAATACAACCTTCGACTGAGGAGGAACCAAATGATGAGCAAAACACTTGATCTAGATCCCATTGTGTTGTACAATATTGATCCAACATCAGAATGGGTGGAGACTGAAAATCCTATGTTTGAGGTTGATTTTGATATCGACATGGCTTTAGCGGGGGATGAAGCAGATTATGTGGCGGCATCAGAACCAGGATCAGTGGCGGCATCAAGGAAAGGCAAAGAACCAATGGAAGGCACTAGTCGTGCAGGTCGACAAACTAATGCTTCCATTAGGTCCACTTCTATTGTCATTGGTGGCATTGATACTAAGGTTGCAGATCAGGCTGAGGCATCCTCAGACTCTGAACCAGATGATGTCTATGTAGCTCCTGATGATGATCCTGTGTCTAGTAGTGGTGATGAACTTAATGATTGATCATGTGTAAACTATAGACTTCTAGTAGGCCAATGGCCCCATATCTTGCAGCATTGTTTTTGGACTTTGTAGCCCATTTAGAGCCTCATTTCTTATGTATTTTGCTATTTTGTCGATGATATGTATTGCACTCGGTGCCATTTTGATATATTCACTTTTACATGGTATATAAATGAGCAAACTTTGCATATTTTGTCTCTATTGGCTTGGAATCATAGTTTTACATCTTAAAAATAGTTTTGTTTCATTAAAAATTAATTATTTAATGTATTTTTTTAAAACCGGTTCATTTAGACCAAACAAGTCCTGATTAGACTGGTTCCGATTGGTAAACCGATTCATTAGGTAGACCAGTCCAGTCACCGGTTCTGGTTTTAAAAACATTGGTCTGCATATGGTCTCTCCCTCTGATTTGTGGCTCATTGTCAAAGCACGCCACTCCTCAGAAAGAAACATTCTCTTCACATCCCACATAGAATTCAAGAGGGATTGAAGAGATATGAAACTGGTGGCAAACCGTATAATGTCGGGGTGAACCAACTCTTTGTTGTTGGTGAATTTTCTCATCAAGCTAAGCAAAAATGTATGATTATATATAAATTTTGTAATGCTTTTTGATGACTCAACAATATCTTTGATAAAGGAAATTTTCCCTATGTCCGCCAACATCAAATCAATAAAATGTGCAGCACAAGGTGTCCAAAATAAAGTAGGATGCCTCTCCATAAGCATCCTACCAGCAGCAACATAATTTGCAACATTGTTCATTATGACTTGGACAACATTTTCTGCACCCACCTCCAAAATAAACACATCCAGCGAATCACATAAACTTTCTGCATCTTTGATATGTGCAGATGTATCAACAAATTTGATAAACATAGTCCCCTTGGGACAACTAACCAAGAAGTTTATAAGGGTTCTCCCCTTTTGGTCAGTCCAACCATCTAACATCACAGTGCATGCTGTTTGTGCCCATGATTCCCTAAAATCCTCCAATCTTTTGGTGCAATCAAGCTTTTCATTTTGAAGAATCTGGCCTCTAATGTCATGATAAGAAGGGATTTTGTACCCTGGGCCAACAATTGCAATAGCATCAATAGCAGGCTGGAAAAATGGATTATTCCTTACAATGCTGAAAGGAATATCGCTCCAAAGGAGAAATTTGGCCAGCAACTTGTTAGCTTGTTCTTTCTCAGTTTTTTTAAGCATTGAAGTGATAGATGGTTGTGAACTAGGTGTGGTTCGAAGAACAAAAAATGATGAGGCAGCTACCGGGTTGGTTGATGCTGCAGTGGAACCACTGCCACTTCTTTGTTCAGCTGACTTTGTTAGTTGCTTCTTCATTTCTGCTTTGGTTCTCTAGTGCAGTCTAAATTTTCCAATGATCTCATGGTTTTTCGGATGATTTCAGGATTTGTATTTGTACAGGCCCTACATCAAATGCAGGGATTTGTGCGAGCTGATACTTCAATCTGTACACCCCTCCTGACATATGGTGCCCACACAACTTGCAAAACAAGTTTATTCTATCATTCCCTCCATCAAGTTCACCAAATTCCCACAGAGGGTCCAATTTCTTTGGCATGTTTGACTTTGAAGTTTTGTTGTACAAAAACTAAAAAAAATTACATACAATTTAAGAAATTTTAAGTTTTAACAAACAAAATGAAAAATCAAATGACATTGAACAAATGTCAAAAACCCCATCAAGATTCAAATCAATTCAAAAATATTTGATAACCCATTGAATTCTTTGATAAACAATGCGTTATCCAGATTCCAAACCCAACCAAAAACATAGAAAGAAAACCAAAACAAAGTTACAAAACACAAAACATTGGTGCCCATACCAGTTTTATGGAGAAAATTCATCTCTTCCTTAGCTCACACTTCGTTTTTCTCCTCCAATTAGCAGATTCAGCTCCCAAATGACCAAGAGCTCACTCCAAGACTCCAAACCCTCGCTACGCACCTGTCTGCTGTCTAAATGAGAAAAAAATTCGTGTCTTTTTAGTTATAAATCGCGTTGTCTACAAGGGGCACGATTTTTATGAAGAAATCGCGATTTTTTCATAAAAATTGTTGAAAAAAAAATCATTTTTATCGACCGATTATATCGCGAAATTTAAAAAATCGCGATTTTACGATTTTATCGCGATTAGTGCAACACTAGTTTGACGTATACTTTCTCCTTAATGAAGAAATGTCATAACCCTTGCTTTGAAATTGAGATACAGAAAGTAAGTTCATCCCCAATCCTGGCACATGCAGCACATTGGTAGCTCAGAACAACTCTCCTGTTTCTGTTTGAAAAACTATAGTTCTTCCCTACTGGAGTAATTTTGCCCTATTCCCCATGGTGATCTATAAATTCATTATTTCCTCCAGATAATCTGAGAAACATTCCCGGATTCCTATCATATGCCAGGAGGCTCCACTACCTATATACCATACCCCTGATGATGCAAAGCTTGCTACGCAAGAAACTTCTTCTTCCAATCCAGAAGCCAGCATAGAGAAATCGAAATTTCTCTCTTGTGGATTCTTTTGAAAATATGCACGAGTCTCTTGACGTGGATGCCTCTGCATCATGCCCTTGCCCATGATTGATTTTCCCTTCCTATCTTCGAATCCTTCCTCTGATACCATGTGAAAATTTCTATCCAGAAATTCTATTACTGCAGCAACTGATTTATTTTACCTACTTATTTCTCAATAAGTTATTTATGAAATCCCTTCAGTAAATATTAAAATAAAATCTACTCCAGATATCACACCATTATACAGAAACACATATATGCACAAGAATCATACACATCAACAAAGTTATTTTTGGACAATTGTCCTTGAAAAAACCCAATGCAGGAAAACTAGTGTAGCAGAGGAGGGTTTTTATTAATCTTCAGCAACAAATGTTTTTACAGAAAAGTTTTGCATAGACACTAAGAGAGAACACCTAAGAATTCTCTCTGAGACTTTTTGACACTCCGGAGGACTTCCTTTCCCTACTGCATCAGCCCTACGTCATTCTACGTGGCTCTGCGCTGCTCTGTCTTTCTCTGCATCATCCACTGTGTCTCTAATCTATGTCTCCCTTTGCATTGTCTCTCAGAGACCTTGCATCACCTCTTCTGATCTCCCTGACTACTGCTAATCACCCCTCTTCCTCCACCCTGCAACTCTCCCTCTGAAATTGATTTCACTCTCTGAAAATCGATTTTCCTTGGGATATTGAGTACTTGTTGGTGTATCTCTAAATGACCCTCAAGTCTTCTCTTATAATTTTTTTGTTGATGAATCAACAGTCGAGATTAAGTCCCTAATCAACAGCTAAGATTACACAGACTTTATCCTCATCTCTTAGAAGCTTCTCATCCTTATCTTTATTAAAACCCATTAATAGTTTTATTTTCCTAAGTTTAGACTTAGGAACCCATTAAAAATATTAATTATTTTAATAACTCCTCATCCGGATGGAGTTTCCCAAAACGATTTCTAGGTCTTGGAGATCTCATGTGCCTTAGCCTCTCAACCAATTTTCATGGCTAGAGCACATCTGATGCTACCCCAAATCAACACTATGTTTCTACATTAGAACCCTAGCTCATTAGGGTTTGGTGGAATGTGTGATTTTACATTGGAACCTAGCTCATTGGGGTTTAGTGGAATGTGTGAGAAAGACCCTTACATTATCTTTAAAATGTTTTCTTTGGTATGTGTGTGTTTGTCTAATCAAACCCTAGTGTAATCAAAATGGTTGTGTGTCTAACTCTTATTAGATATCGTTGTGAAGTTAGATTTGACTAACACATGATATGAAATGTGTTTTGCTTGATGATGAAATTTAAGCATGTATAGATATGTTCTTTTGATTGAAACCCTAGCTTGGACTAGGTGAGAAGTATTAATATGATATGCTTATGAATAATTATCAATTTCTAGTTGTGTGTGTTGACCTAATCATTGATGGTCATGAGTTTTAGGATTTAATGGAAGTCCTTGTCTGAGATTCTAGGATGATGATATCTGAAAATCTAGGGTGTTATAGTTAAACCCTAGTGAAGTTAAAATTGTCTAGTATGTGTGATATAACAATCTAAAATCTATTATATGATTGTTGAAATTGAAAATCTAGGGTTTCACAGTTAAATCTTAGTAGTGACATTGTTTAGTGTGAAATGTAACAATCTGAAATCTATGTATGTAATGATTGTTGAGATTCTGAAAATGGAATTCTAAGGTTTTGGAATTAAACCTTAGTCAAAGTAAAATCTCTGGAATATGATGATTTGAGATTTGTATAAAGTTTGGTGAATTTGTGAATTCTAGGATTTTGGATTTCACCCTTAGTTGAAGTAGAAATCTCTGATGAATGTTAACTATATGATAACTTGAGATTTGAATTTTTGGTTGAGATTGATGATTGCTCGGAAATCTAGGGTTTGCAACTAACCCTAGTAGTAGTTGGTCATGTTAGTGATTGATTGATGGTTGATTAAAATCTAGGGGTTTGGAACTAACCCTAGTGGAATTTGGTCAAGTCAAGGACTAAGTTGTGATTGAATTTGATTAATTTTGTATGAATTCTAGGATTTGTATGAATCCCTAGTGAGAAGTTTAACATATCTATTTTGAAAGGTTGTTAGATGCTTTGTAGATCTATACGTGTTTTATTGTTTCTAAGGTTTGCTATATATTGAAGTAAGGTATGTCATACCTTTGGAAGACACATTGAAGCCCTAGATGGAATGAATGTTGTTATGAATTAATCTAGGGTGTATAAAGTCCCTAGCAAGATGTTGAAGAATATATGTCTCTTGTTTATAATTAAGTCTAGGTATCTGATATGAATAAAGTTGAAATGCTTTTGTGATTCCTGATATGGCTAACATCATGCTTCTATAGATATGGTTGTACTTGCTATTGGAATTGTGTAGGTACACAATCTTCATCTTGGTGAAGATGCTCTATAATGTTCCAAACTTATATAAACAGTGATATGCAAAGCAAAATCGATTTTTAACACAAAAAATTAAACAATCAACAAATACTCAATATACTCCATAAATGAGAACCAGCTGAGCCATTTTACTAATGAAAAGGAACTAATACAATAGTATGGAAAATGAACCTGGGCTTGCCTCAAGGGCAAGCTTGATAGAACCCGGGTGATAAACAATAATCTCAAAGCTGGAAAATGACTTCTCCTCTAATGCTTTGCGCTGTCTCCCAGAAACTACACTGTTCGCTGGAAATGAACTGCAAGAAACCCCGCCTCCGGTGCTCAGAAAATGCCGAAACTTTAGCCCCAAGCTCCTTGGCCAAAACCCACAAAAACCCAGAAAAGATTTGGCTTGAATCCAACCTCCCAAATTCGGCCTCCAATATGCCCTATGCCCTCCAAACTACTCAAGAAATGTGGCTTGCAAGGAACAACAATGAAACCTCCTACAATGCTCCGTAAATGAAGCAATCTCCTCTCCAAATGTTTCCCTTTGTTGAAGAATCTAGGCATTTAGGTTAAGGTGAGATTCTTCAGAAGATGATAACTACTTGTAAGGTACTTTTCACTTTTTCTTATTAACACAATCTTCTCTTGTTATTAGTGTATGTTCTTTTACTTCATCAAATAGTTACCAAAACAAAAGAGACAAGAACACAAAATGTTGCCTCTCTGCCAAGGCCAAAACCTCTCACTCTTCGAAAGGAAAACCAACACAAATTCTTCTTATAGAGATTCCAATTGACGAATACCAAGACTAAGACCCTTGACCTATAAGCCACTCCAAGACCAAGACACCAATCCTCTTCTTCGTCATTGTTGAGATCAACATCGCTACTACTGAAGTCATCACTGCTGCAACACTGAGGCCATCACCACTGCACCACCGAGATCATTATTGTTGCACAATTGTTGCACCTTCACCGAGATCTTCATCATAATGAGATCTCTATATTGATATATGTATATATATACATGAGGGCTGCATTGAGATCTTCATCAAGATCATGACCGAGACCATGATTACAACTATGTCGAGATCATGATTGCGTCTACAATGTATGTCGAGACAAAGCGTGTCACTGTGGGGTCACCGAGATCCTTCTCATCACAAATATGTCGAGACTGTGACTGTGTCTAGAATGTATGCCGAGATTGTATCACTATGAGATCACATAGATCCTCCTCATCACAAATATGTCAAGACTGTGATTGTGTCTAGAATGTATGCCAAGAATGTATCACTGTGAAATCACATAGATCCTCCTCGTCACAAATATGTCAACACTGTGACTCCGTCTAGAATGTATGCCGAGAGTGATCACCAAGACTGTGAGAACGCTGAGACTTCATCTTTGTGGTACCCATCCGAAAAACACAGAGATGCTTGTCTGAATTCTCTACCTTCCATGGTGACCCTAGCCTCATATAAATAGTGGTTTTGTTAAAATTGGCAACTAGGGCCAAACTCCATGTGAGTTGCCTTATTTATCACAGCTGATATTTTTCTTGGCTTGTCTTCTACTGTTTATGTTTATGTTCTATCATAATTTTACTATCATGCTAATGTGATTGCTAAATTGGATGTTGATATTGGGCTAACAAGAAAATTGAATTAAATTGCTCTTAAGCATAGAACATACCAATATTAACATGGTATCAAAGCAAAGGTGAAGACAAAGCCTAAGCAAGAGTGAAAGAGCAACCACCGAAGACAATTAAAAAGGACAAAAGGCTCAATGGGTTTCTCATCCCACTTCCTGGCTGAAGACAAGCTCAGTGAAAAGTTTGACTATCACGGATGGAAGATGTCTCTTGATCTAATATTGGAAGAACAAGAAGTGTTGGATTATGTGAAGGGTAAAATCCCTGAGCCTCCATCAAATGCATCGGCCGCTACAAAGAGCAAGTACAACAACGCTGGCGTCAAAGCAAAGAAGATTATCAGAGATACCATTGACAAGTGTCTGGTGGCTTACATCTCTGATCTAAACACCTCCAAGGAGATCTACAACAAATTGGTAAGTATGTTCAAGGTTAGTGATGCAAATCAAATTTTATTTCTCAAAAATACATTGAAGGACATTAAGAAGGGAAAGGACGAGGATATTCAATCCTACTTAAGAATCACTGAGATCAAGAATGATCTTCTATCGATTGGAGAAGTCATTCCTGACAGGGAACTTACTATCACAACCCTTGGAAGGCTCCCACCCAAGTGCTATATATTTAGAACCACTATTCTCAATAATGATCGAATTCCGGGATTTGAAGAATTGATGTCAAGATGCATTCAAGAAGAAACAAGAATGGTGGAGCAAGAAATGCATTCTAATAGAGACAACCCCACTACTTTCTCGCTCATGCCAAAAGAAGAAATAATGCTGGGTCTAAAGGTCATTTCAATGGAAAGCATGGATCTAAGGGAGGAAGGAAAGGCAGATGCTTTGTTTGCAATAAGTTTGGCCACTATGAGAGGGAGTGTCCAAATAGAAGAGACACATCACATGATGATGATCACAATCATTCCAGGGGCAACTTCAACAACAATGATCAAAGGTATGACAGGTTCAATGGCAAAGGAAAAAGGAATTCAGGACATCAAGGAAATGGTCGACCCTCCAAGAAAGCAAGGAACTCCAGGTATGAAGAATCAAATGTTGTTAACAATAAGAAAAAGGAGTATTATCTTATATCGGCCCTCTCCACTACATCTCTTCCGAACGCTTTGGGAAATTGGCTTATTGATAGTGGTGCTTCAAGGCACTTCACCGGCTACAAGGAAGCTCTCTCTAATCTAATAGAGAAGGAAACAAACTTGGAGATTATTCTTGAAGACAATGCCACCAATCCCGTAAAAGGTGTAGGGAATGTTACCCTTCAATTGAACCAGGGTAACACGATTCATTTACAAGTTCTATATGTACCTGATCTCAAGAAGAACCTGGTGTCCATTTTGACAATGGAAGACAAAGGTTACAAGGTGGCATTCATCGATGGAAAGGTACATGTTTGGAAAAGAAATTTTAAAGATGCTTTTACTCTTGGGTTCAGGGTTGGCACTTTGTATCAAGTTGCAAGAATTCCATTGGGGACCATGTCTTGAGACACATCTCCACAATCTGAACTATGGCTCCGAAGGTTTGCCCATCTTCATTGTAAGGCCCTACCTGATGTAAGACAGATGGTGGCAGGGATGTCTAAGTTCAAAGAAGAGCATGAAGGTATATGTCCGGGATGTACCGAGCGAAAGCTTACAAGGGGACCATTCCCCTCAAGTAATAGCAAGACCACAGATGTGGAACAAACCGAGGGGTTTGAGGTTCATGACCAGGAATCCCATATATATACATTGAAGAAAGCTCTCTATGAATTGAAGCAAGCACCCAGGGCTTGGTATGAGAGGATTGGTAGTTATCCGATGAAGCTAAGATTCACTAGGGGTGAAGCAGATTCGAACCTTTACTTTAAGGTTGAAGATGATAGACCTCTCATACGGGTTCTTTATATGGATGACCTCTTTTTGACCGGTGCAGACCCTCTTATTCACAAACATAAGAGGGAGTTGGCTTCTGAATTGGAGATGAAGGACCTAGGACTGATGCACTACTTCCTAGGGTTGGAGGTATGGCAAAAGCCAGGAGAAATTTTCCTATCTCAAGGAAAATATGTTCTGAAGATATTGGAAAGATTTGGAATGGTGGACTGCAAGCCCGTGACTACCCCAATGGAGCTTAACTTTAAGAAGTTATGCGGTAGTGCTATCGGACCTGAATTGGGAAATGCTTTTGAGTATCGTCAACTCATAGGAGCACTAATGTTCTTGGTGAAGTCTCGTCTGGATATATATGTTTTGTAGTTAACACATTGAGCCAATATATGGTTGAGCCTCATCACTCACATTAGATTGGTGCCAAGAATCTTCTGAGATATCTTCAGGGCACAATCACTCATGGATTGAGATACACTGTCGAAGATGTGAGGTTGCATGGTTATTCTGATGCTGATTGGGCAGGCAATGTGATGGATCGCAAGAGCACTTCTAGGTGTTGTTTCTCTTTGGGTTTTGCTTCAATATCCTGGATGAGCAGGAAGCAGAAGTCGGTTGCTTTGAGCACCGCTGAGGCCGAATACATAGCCGCGAGTATAGCCTCTTGTTAAGTTGTCTGGTTGAGGAAGCTCTTCAGTGAGTTGTTTGGACATGTGTTGGATACCACCATGATCCTTTGCGACAACCAAAGTGGGATTCGATTATCAGAGAATTATGTATTTCATGATCGCTCCAAGCAAATAGACATCAGGTACCACTTTATCCGGGATATGTTACAACAAGGAGCAATAAGGCTCCATCATATTGGGACAAATGAGAAGATAGTCGATATTTTGACGAATCACCTGGGAAAGGTCAAATTCTTGACTTTCCGAGAACGACTAGGAGTCGTGGAGAGACCCTCTCCTGAGGGTCCTGTATGAGATGAACTTTGGGCTGTGGGAGCTCCAAGGGGCTTGGGGTACTTCTTGGAGCGATGAGCAACCATAGGGTGAGTGGTTCAACCTTCCCCTAGTGATTTGCTATGTAGGCAGGATGAGTGGTTCATCCTTCTCCTACTGAGACACAATCATAGGGTGAGCAGTTCAGCCTTCCCCTAGTGATTTGCTATGTAGGCAGGACAAGTGGTTCATCCTTCTTCTGCTGAAACACAATCATAAGGTGAGTGGTCCAGCCTTTCCCTAGTGATTTGTTGTGTACAAGGTGAGTGGTTCAACCTTCCCCTGGGATACCCAATGGTGACATGTAGGCAGGATGAGTGGTTCATCCTTCTCTTGCTGAGACATCCTACCCATGCAGTCTGGGACTCATGGGAAGTACCTCTCATCTCGCCAATGAGTAGGGAAATGAGGATAGGGACCATAGTACTACCTATGGATGCATAATGTACTACCGTACTCCCTATGCTAGGATGACCGATATTGATCTAAGATCAATTGGAACTAACTTTGGGTCAGTAAGAGTGGTATGAGACATTCTCTTCTATCTGGGACTAACTTCGAGTCAGTAGAGAATGGTATGATACATTCTCGATCACTTCTTCTTCTT
>APFE031399932.1:0-43952 GCA_000404065.3 Pinus taeda
TTTGGGATTCAACTGTGTTAAGTAAGTCATTCAAACGTATGACCATTTCCATGAGAGGTAGTCGTAACTAACTAATTTCTCATGATTTTTGAATAGTTCACCTAGCACTCATTGCATCAGGTGATGCTCACAGGGGTGAAGAAGTGGGATTGAAACTAGTGAAATGTGGAGAACGAATTACATAGCATCAATCATCACTTCTGGGGCTTGCACCCGGTAACCAGGACTTCCTGGGAGGTCACCCATCCCAGAACTCCTCTGGCTCAAGTGCGCTTTATGCAAAGCATGATAAATTTTCACATATGTATGCGAAAAGAATTGCATGTTCCTTTTATGGTTTGGATAACCATCATGTTTCTAGATGTTGGAAAATAATGGCCACATACAGGAAACTTTTGAAGGAAAAGAAGCAAGAAGCCAAAGGTCCATTGGACAAGGAAAATCATGCTGCCAAGAGGATGCATGTTTCTTGCACTTACTGCCATAAACAAGGACATATTGCTGCAAAATGTTGGACTTCGAATCCAGCAATGCTTCCACAAAAGCTGAAGAAAATGGAAGGAGAAGATGGCAAAAATGGAAAGGAAGATTCCATGGATGATGTGTCTCAGGATGATTCACATGTTGATGTTGATGTGAAAACAAAGGAAAGACCTTTGAACTAGATTTGTAAGAAATGGTTAGAGTTCTTTTCCAATTAAGGTTGCATGTCTATTGATCCATCTATTTTCATTTCTTGTTGATGAGATGCAAGTTGCAAGTTTCTACCAAGATGGTGAATGGAAAAAGGTTGAGTAGGAGACTCACTTTGTTGTTGCAACATTATATTTCATTTCAGCTTCGAAAGTACACTATGCTTAAGTGAAAGTTGAAGGATGAAATGCATGCATGAGCATGATGTGCATGAACACATGGATGTTGATATTTTCCCTGTATTTAAACATGTATATGTAATTGACTTGAAGGGTTGATTTCTTTGTTCTTAAACATGCATGTAATGCAATGTTGACTTGAAAAAAGTTTACTTGGTCTCCAAGATGGAGATAGAGATGAAATGTTCATCTGTTGAAAAGAGTCCTAATGGTCCTTCTCTAGATGCTTGACTTGAAGGGGCATTTGTTTTAAAGGCATGTTTTGTGGGATTATTGTCTAGTCCATCATTTGTACGCAAATATAAGACATGGAGGTGTTCACAAGCTATGAAATTTGTTTCTTTTGTTGAAATAGGAGCTTATGCCATCCAATTGTTGTCTTTATTTCTGTTGTTGTTAATAGTTGTTGTTGACAATGTTTCAAATAGGTATAAATGAAAGTTTTGTGGAGCAGATATACTTCACATTTCTTTGAGCCACCTTGGATCAATGATCAAGGTAGATGAGTTCAAACTACCTTCTATGACCATCTAAGCAGGAGTTCTGCAGGAAGGCAAAGAAGAAGGCAGCTCTTCTGAGGAAGACCAACACATCCAAGAAGGGAAGTGGTCAAAAACTTTGGTTCAGAGGCACTATGCAAGGCAAGTGTGGGGAGGCTAAAAGAAGAGGGTGAGTCACTCTCATTTACTATTCAAATTAGTATATTAGTCTTTTGGAGACCAAAATTTCTTTTAGTGGGAAGGCATGATCCAAAATGGATTTTGGATAGACTCCTAAGTCTAAATGTTCCTCACTAAGGAAAAATGAAAGTCCAAGGAAGTTCCTAGAACTAGCCCCATTGCAGAGACCGTCTCATTCTGAATCTACTGCAACTTGAATGGGAAAAAATTGACTTAGGCTGCAGAAGTTATCATAAAATAAAGCTACCTTTATCCTTTGGAAAAAGGAGCAAAATCCCGTAAAAAGGGATCCCAAAAACCCTCTAAGTCTTCTAAATCTCCTAAAATATCAAAACTATTACATAAGGGAACCTTTTAAAAAAGGAAGATCACACTATCGGGGGGAAAAAACACAAAGAAACGACCAAAAACAGGCCTATCAGAGGCTTAAATCAACAATGTACAGGAGCCATTGGATCTGGCCAATCAATGGTCCAGATTCGATCGGTAAATCGCAAACGGAAGTGGTAGGTAGATGATATCTGAATAGGTTATATGATTATTGAGATCGCGATATCGCAATTGGCAATTACAGTGGAGCACACATTAAATGGCTTGGGGTATGTGCAATATGCCATTATGACAAGTCGCATTGCAATATCACATTAGAGCTATGCAATGGCACAAGGCTATGTATATGTATATATGATGCGATAGTCGAACCCAACAGGGCCATAGGCAGTAATTGATATATTTTGAAGTCCGTCAAAAGGCAGTTTTATGTGTAATTTTTCATATTTTGTTCGATAAATGAAAAGCAAAGGAATGCACTGATGTGATGATTTTGGACCCGAAGGGGTTCCTAAATGCAAATGAATAATATTTCAAATCTGCCATAAGGCCATTTTGTGGGATTTTCAACGTTTTAATGTATTTTTGAAATACAAAGGGGAAGCCATGGAATGGGCATTGTGACTTGCGATAAGTGATTTTAGGGAGACTCGATAGGGATATAGTGCACATTTATGAATATTTGAAGTCCGGTGAATAGTTTTCTCTACGGATTTTCCCCATGTTTAGTGTATTTTCCTGTGTAAGCTGAGAATGACAAAATTTGGGGATTTCAAAGGCCGATGGTTTCATTCCATTATAGTACAGATGGCCACCATCTAAGAGGGAATTTAGCAATGATTGCTAATGCTCAGAGAGGGGATTTGAGCAGATCAAAGAAGGAAACCAGAGAGACTGAGATGGAAAATGAATTGACAGCATCGATTTGGCTTAAAAGTCCACAAAACGAGAGAGACAAGGGTTGTTGAATTTTTTTGAAGTTTGTTGAACAGTGTGGGGGTTTGTTGCTGAAAGTGAAGCCAAAGTAGGAAGCTAAGGTGAAAGAGGTAGCGCAAAAGTGAAAAGAGTAGCTGAGGTAGTCACTTAGAAGTCAAGTGAAAAGCTCAGAGAGCTGTAAATTGATAGAGAGTAGGAAAAGCTAGAGTCAATGGCCAAAAGCCAGAGTCAGAGTTGAAGAGCTAGAGTCAGAGCCAAGAGCCAGAACCAAGGGCTAAGAGCCAGAGCCAAGAGCCAGAGCTTCAAAAGCTAGGGGATAAGATGGTGTCTGAACCCACTATTTCTGTGGAAAACAACAGGAGTTCAGCCAAGAGCTTGTAAAAAAGGACTTATACCATAATCCCAGAGAGCCTAGTTGAGTTGACTAGAGCTCCAAGAGATATAGCCCAAGAGTTTAGGGTGAACTCCTCATTAAGTTGTTGTGTTCTGTGTTGTTTTTATTGCTGCATTGCATCTGCTATTTTAATTGCTGCTATTTTTCTTTATACGAATCTAAGCAAATCAATTTATATCACCTAAACAGTTTAAAGAAAACATAAGCATACACCTATCCTTTCAAGCATACATTTAATTTCACATTGGTTAATCATAAAGACTTGGGAATAATTAAGCTTTGGAAGTGGGAGAGGTTCTTGTAAGCTAGATAAGAAGCCTAAGTGCCCCATTTTTAGATCAGGTGATATCGAAGCCTAATTTTGGTTAAGCCCACCATCAAAGAAGGCTATATCAGAATGCTTGATTGACAAAGCAAAGACTGCTTATCTGAAAGGTGTTTGAACAGCAAGAGGCTGACTATATGCTTGTTGTATAGGCTGACTATTTTTTGAGTTTCTAGAGGTGAAGGGAAAGCTATTGATAGCTCAGTCCAGGAAGAACAAGAAGGAAGAAGGGCTGAAGGCATTCTTCTATCCCAAAGGACCTCAAGGCAATCCTTGGAGCACAACAAGTTTGTTGCAAAAGGTTGCTAAAATAAGCTCTTTACTAATCTTGTTTGAAGTTCTTTGTTCATTGGCATAATGACAACTTCTACAAGAGTATCCTTGAATTCCTCTAGCATCACAAGACTCTTCGATGAAAACATAAATCAAGACTTGTTCATTATCACGGGCAAGGTAAGAGAAATTTATGAGGATGGGTGGAAGAGCAGCATACTTAGAGAGCAATTGAATTCCATGAAGGAAGAGAAGCAGTATGCATGAGTTGGAGTTGAAGCTCTTTGCTGCCCAAGAAGCCTTTGGTAAAGTATCAGCTTGAAGAAGAGGTAAACCATTCCAGTTTGTCTTCAAATTCTTTTAAGAATGCTTATATTAGTTCTTTTGAAAAACATACTGGAGGCATAGGCTCCAAGCTAATGTCGAAGATGGGGTATGAAGGAAAGCACTTGGGAAAGTATGCACAAGTTATTGTTGAACCAATAACGGTTGAAGAAAGGCCTAAGCATTTGGGTCTTGGCTATGGACAGTCTTATGGAGAGAGTTCGAAAGCTTCCATGAAGGCCATTAAAACAACTCCAAGAAGGGGTTGTACTGCAAAGTGTGAAGATCGTGTTCAGGAGGAATGCAATGGCTTGAAAAATCACTTACAAGATGCAAGTGTTCAGAAGCACACACTTGAACCAGAAAGTTGTGGAAACCCTAACAACCTTGAAGAGATTGATGGTGTTCCAAAGGGAGCCCCTTCTTCAATTGATTCACCTCCTCATGAAGGCAATAAAGGTGAAAGAGAAAGGTGTAAATCTGGTTCTAAACATTTTCCTTTTGATTGTGCAAGCATGATAAATTTTCACATATGTATGGGAAAATAATTGCATGTTCCTTTTGTGGTTTGGATAACCATCATGTTTCTAGATGTTGGAAAAGAATGACCACATACAGGAAAGTTTTGAATGAAAAGAAGAAAGAAACCAAAGGTCCATTGGACAAGGAAAATCATGTTGCCAAGAGGATGCACATGTGTTGCCCTTACTACCATAAGCAAAGACATCTTGCTACAAAATGTTGGACTTTGAATCCAACAATGCCTCCACAAAAGTTGAAGAAAGTGGAAAGAGAAGATGGCAAAAATGGAAAGGAAGATTCCATGGATGATGTGTGTCAGGATGATTCACATGTTGATGCTAATGTGCATACAAAGGAAAGACCTTTGAACTGGATTGGTATGAAATGGTTAGAGTTCTTTTCCAATTAAGGTTGCATGTCTATTGATGCATCTATTTTCATTTCTTGTTGATGAGATGCAAGTTGTAGGTTTCTACCAAGATGGTAAATGGAAAAAGATTGAGTAGGAGACTCACTTTGTTGCTACAACATTATATCTCATTTCAACTTCGAAAGTACACTGTGCTTAAGTGAAAGTTGAAGGATGAAATGCATGCATGAGCATGATGTGCATGAACACAAGAATGTTGATCTTTTCCTTGTATTTAAACATGTATATGTAATTGACTTTAAGGGTTGATTTCTTTGTTATTAAACATGCATGTAATGCAATGTTGACTTGAGAAAAGTTGACTTGGTCTCCAAGATGGAGATAGCGATGAAATGTTCATCTTTTGAAAAGAGTCCTAATGGTCCTTTTCTACATGCTTCACTTGAAGGGGCATTTTTTTTAAAGGCATGTTTTGTGGGATTGTTGTCTAGTCCATCATTTGTATGGAGATATAAGACATGGAGGTGTTCACAAGCTGTGAAATTTGTTTCTTTTGTTGAAGCAGGAGTTTAGGCCATCCAGTTGTTGTCTTTATTTCTGTTGTTGTTAATAGTTGTTGTTGAGAGCTTTTCAAATAGGTACAAATGAATGTTTTGTGGAGAAGATATACTTCAGATTTGTTTGAGCCACCTTGGATCAATGATCAAGGCAGAGGAGTTCAAACGACCTTTTGTGACTATCTAAGTAAGAGTTCTATAGGAAGGCAAAGAAGAAGGCAACTCTTCCTAGGAATAATAGCCCATCTAAGAAGGGAAGTGGTCAGAAACTTTGGTTCAGAGGAACTATGCAAGGCAAGTGTGGGGAGGCTAAAAGAAGAGGGTGAGTCACTCTTATTTATTGTTCAGATCAGTATATCAGTCTTTTGGAGACCAAAATTTCTTTTGGTGGGAAGGTGTGATCCAAAATGGATTTTGGATAAACTCCTGAGTTTAAGTGTTCCTCACTGAGGAAAAATGAATGTCCAAGGAAGTTCCTAGAACTAGCCCCATTGCAGAGATCGTCTCATTCTGAATATACTACAACTTGAATGGGCAAAAACTGACTTAGGATGTAGAAGTTATCATAAAATGAAGCTGCCTTTATCCTTTGGAAAAAAGGGGAAAACGCCCTAAAAAGGGATCCCAAAAACCCTTTAAGTCTTCTAAATCTCCTAAAAGATCAAAACTATCACATAAGGGGAAACATTTAAAAAAGGAAAACTACACTATCAGGCGGTAAAAACACAAAGAAACGACAAAAAATAGGCCTATCGGACGCTTAAATCAACAATGCACAAGAGACATCGGATCCAGCCAATCAACACTCCAGATCTGATCAATGAATCGTAATCGATAGTGGCAGGTGGAGGATATCGGAACAGGTTATATGATTATTGCAATCATGATATCGCAATCGACGATTACAACAGAGCGATATTGTAATCGACGATTATAGTGGAGGGCACATTAAATAGCCCAGGGTATGTACGATATGTGATTGCGGCAAGTCGCATCAAAATATCACATCAGAGCTATGCAATGGTGCGGGGCTATGTATATGTATATATGCTATGCGATAGCCAGACCCGATTGGCCATAAGTGGTAATTGATATATTTTGAAGTCCATCAAAAGGCAGTTTTATGTGTAATTTCACATATTTCGTTTGATAAACGAAAAGTGAAGGAATGCACCGATGCAATGAATCCAGACCCGAAGGGGTTCCTAAATGCAAATGAATAATATTTCAAATCCCCCCATAAGGCCATTTTGCGAGATTTTCAGCGTTTTACTGTATTTTTTAAATACAAAAGGGAAGCCATGGAATGGGCATTGCGACTTGCGATAAGTGATTTCAAGCAGACCCGATAGGGATATAGTGCGCATTATGAAGATTTCAAGTCCGGTGAATAATGTTCTCTACGGATTTTTCCCGTGTTTAGTGTATTTTCCTTTGTGAGCCGAGAATGTCAAAATTTGGGGAATTCAAAGGCCGATGGTTGCATTCTATTACAGTACAGATGGCCACCATCCAAGAGGGCATTTAGCAATGATTGCTAATGCTCAAAGAGGGGATTTGAGTGGACCAAAGTAGGAAGCCAGAGAGCCCGAGAAGGAAAATGAACCAGTAGTGCTGATTTGGCTTAAAAAGCCACAGAACGACAGAGACAAGGGTTGTTGAAGTTTGTTGAAGCTTGTTGAAGGGTGTTGGGGGTTTGTTGTTGAAAGTCAAGCCAAAGCAGGAAGCTAAGGTGAAAGAGGTAGTGCAGAAGTGAAAAGAGCAGCCGAGGGAATCACTTAGAATTCAAGTGAAATGCCAAGAGAGTTGTAAACTGATAGAGAGCAGAAAAAGCCAGAGCAAAGAGCCAAAAGCTAGAGCCAGACCGGAAGAGCCAGAGTTAAAGTCAAGAATCAGAACCAAGAGCCAAGAGCCAGAGCCAAGAGCCAGAGTGAAGAGCCAGAGCTTCAAAATCCAGGGGATAACATGGTGTTTGAAACCACTATTTATATGGAAAACAACAAGAGTTGAGCCAAAAGGTTGTAAAAAATGACTTATACCATAATCCCAGAGAGCCTAGTTGAGTTGACTAGAGCTCAAGGAGATGTAGCCCAAGAGTTTATGGTGAACTCCTCATTAAATTGTTGTGTTCTGTGTTGTTTTTATTGCTGCATTACATCTGTTTTTTTAATTGCTGCTATTTTGCTTTATATCAGTCTAAGCAAATCAATTTAGAGAACCTGAACAATTTAAAGCAAACATAAGCATACACCTATCTTTTCAAGCACATATTTAATTCCGCATTGGTTAATCATAAAGAGTTGGGAATAATTAAGCTTTGGAAGTGGGAGAGGTTCTTGTAAGCTAGACAAGAATCCAAAGTGCCCCATTTTCAGATCACTAATAGATGGGGAGACAATTCCTCTCCTTAAGAGATGGGGGTGACATGGAAGAGTTATAAAATACTAAACCAATGTGTTTCTTTTGTAACCTTAATATATGTTTTAGGATATGGCTTATTGTAAAGTATTTTTATAATGTTTATTAAGGTAAGAGAGCATTCAAATACTACTAGAAGATAATGATGTTATAACTTCAATGTGAGCCTAGAAAATAGTAGTTTAATGATATTCCTTTTATTCTTCCTTTTACTAATGGATTCCATTATATAAGAGTAAAAATTTACCATATATGAAACCAAATATGGGTGGAAGGTGTACTCCAACTAAAATATTGGTAATATCACCTTGGAGAAAACCTTCCATGGAGAACTTTTGAAAAACATTTGGTGTTGCTTTTCACCTTGAAATTCCATACAGTTCAATGGATTGTCCAAAACACTTGATTTATTCTCTTGTGCTCTTGATTGACATGGTCTAGTATGCTATTTGAAAATCCAGACACCCCAATGTATAAGCGCATTTTGGGAAGTTTTTGAGTCCCATGTCCCACATTAAGAGGCATATAATGTTAAGCTTTGAGTTAGGTTTTTAATGCTTTGGATGTATTAAGGCATATAATGTTAAGCTTTGAGGTGGGTATTTTATGGTTTGGTTGTATTGTTGACCTTTGGTACTTATGAGATATTGATCTTTCAATGGCTTCCAGTTCCTCAGAAGACATAGCTTTGTTTATGTTGCAGAGGATATTGTTTAGAGTAGACCCTTTTCCTAGAATATTTCCACCAAAAGACAATGATATGGAATATATTGATGTGAAACCATTACCTACACAAAAACTACTTATGGATTAGTTCTCTAAATTTCTTATATATGAAGATTTTAAATTTACCAAATGTTGTGTTAAAATTTCCTTAATGTAATAATATTTCAACTATATATAGCTATTAGGTGTTTTTAAGGCAAGACCATGCCATACTTTGCATTTTTGAAACCTATTCAAGAATTGGTGAATGAAGATTGCTAGATACAGGTCAAAGGAATGGAGTTGTGGCTCTGGTTGTTACATGAAGTGATGGGAATTCTTTCATAAAGATATTTGAAGTTTGTACCACATTCATGGATTCCAAGCATATGTAGAATGTGAAAAGAAATGGATCTTAGTTTCAAGCAACCTGTTGACATTTTTTTATGTGTTTCAGCTGGAAATGAAAATTAAATTGTTTTATGGAATTTTATTTAAGTATTGGTTTTACTTACTTCCATATTCTCCACTTCTCCTATCGATGTTCCTTTTCACCACTCGGTGAAAATACAACTCATTCAAGGAGATTTCCTTTACTTCTAAGTTGTTGTTATCATCCCGCTTATTCTCTTTCAAGATATGTTTATTCAAAGTTACATGTTTTAAAGTGAGATTTGATAAAGGGAATAACATTCATGTTAAATTCTCATATGAAAACTTCAAATCACAACTCGCCTTTTAGTTAGAGAATTTATGTAAATAAAAGTCTTGAGTAAAAAAATCACCACAAGAGACAACATTTGATATGCTTGACACAATGCAAAGAACTTAACAAGATCTTTATTTCTTATATCAAGATATCGCTTTTATCTTGTTTCACTCGAGTGTTGCTTATTTCATGTTTTTCTTGCAATAGGTTTTCTTCTTTTTTAATTCCATTTTTATTTGGATTTCTTTTCTCTTGTCTCTTGGTTGGATTTGTTTCCACAATATTTATTAGTCCCATTTGCAATCCCATTGTGTGAAAATTTTACCTTTGTTTCAGATTAATCTTGGTGATATTACCAACCTTTTATTTGGAGGGACTTTTTAACCACCCTTCATCTGACACATGGGAAATTTTTACTCTTAGTTAATAAACTTCATTGGTAAAAGTAAGGATATCAAGTTAACTATCAAATTGATATCTTTCAGATTCATATTTGAAATTCTTATTATATTGTTTTTCTTTATCATTTTGATAATCTCACTTTATAAGATAAGAGATAAGTATGTATTTTCAAAAACTTATATTATAAACATCTCTTCCTAAAGAAACAAAAAGAAGCAAACAAGTTTAGTATTTTTATAATTTTTCTAAGTCATCCCAAACTCTTAAGGAGAAGATTTTTCTCCCCATTTATGATAAAAGTATGAGAGTGCAAATTTAAAGTTGTGTAAAATACCTAAAAGATAGGGGGTCTTAGTAATGAGACAACCTACCATGATCATGGGTCTTGATGGTTATGACATTATCGTATTTTTTTACCAAACTAGGATAATGGCTTATCACAATTTGTTGTAAGATGAGAGGTCTCATCACAAGACAACTTGTTCATGACTATTAATGCTTGTGAATAGCATTGTCAATATCTGATTACCAAGCTTAGATAGTCATTTTCAGAGTTATTAATGAATTATGTCTCCTCTAAAATATGCAAACATATATAGGATACTGATTTTTTTTTTTTTTGGGCTAAGAGGTAACCCTCTCGAGGCTATCAATGTCTACTGGCAGTAATGGCTCTACCTATGACAATGAGAGTTCATATTTCCTATTAAACACAATGATAAGCTTTTGTTCTTTAAGTTTAAGTTGTTATCAATTAAATAATTATTATCAAACATTACTCTTATAATCAATTTTGGAGATATATAAAATGATAAAACTATGTTATTCGCTATTGAAATTATTATTATTTTGTTTTTCTTTAACATTTTGATAATATCACTTTATAACATAAGAGGTAATTATGTTTTTGCTAGAAATTATATTATAAACATCTCTTCCTAAACAAACAAAAAGCAACAAACAAGTTTAGTATTTCTATAAATCTTTTAAGTCATCCCAATCTCTTAAGGAGAAGATTTATCTCCCCCTTCATGATAAAAGTATGAGAGTGAAAAATTAGAGATGTGTGAAATACCTTAAAGATAGGGGGTCTGAGTAATGAGCCAGCCTACCATGATCATGGTTCTTGATGGTTATGGCATTTTCGTATTTGGTCACTAAACCAGGATAATAGCTTATCACAATTTGTTGCAAGATGAGAGGTCTCATCACAAGTCGACTTGTTCATGGATATTAACGCTTGTGAATGGCATTATCAATATCTGGTTACCAAGTGAGGACAATGTGTTTCAGAGTTATTAATGAATTATGTCTCCTTTGAAATATTTCAACATATAAGGGATAATGAAATTTCTTTTGGGTTAAGAGGTAACCTTGTCGAGGTTATGAAATCCTGTTGGTAGGAGTGGCTCTACCTATGACAATGGGAGTTCATCTTTCTTACTAAAAACAATGATAAGCTTTTGTTTTTTAAGTTTAAGCTGGTATTAATTAAATAATTGTTGTCAAACATGACTCTTACAATCAATTTTGGAGATATACAAAATGATAAAATTTTGTTATTCTTTGTTGGCATTTCATTGAAAATTTGAATCCTAGAACTTTGATTGATTTAACCCTATTAATTTTTCTTAGAGTTTCATCATTTTTCAAGAGATAAATGTTTCTTCCTAGTGTGTGGCTATTGTTGTGGTAAAAACACAACCTTCCCCCCATTATTCACTTAATTTTCATTATGGGGACCCTTTAGTTGAATGGTTGGTCACATTAGTATTTCATTTTGAGAATTTGGATTGCTTCAATGAGTTTGATATGTTCTTATCTTCTTATGATAGCTCATTTGATCTCATTTGGAATTTTGGTTTGCAAATAGCCCCTAATTAAATTGTATATTTTTCACTACCTTGGCCTTGTAGGATGTATAGTGTTGTCACTTACTACAAAATGTGTATTTAGTTGTTCAAAGTGAAAAAGAGAAAAGGAGTTTGCAGTCATCTTCCAAGCCACAAAAGTACTCAAAAGCCTACATCGGACCCTCTGCATTGGAAATTCCTCTAGAGAATCTTTCCAATCATATGTAGAAGTTCAAAAATGGACTCTTGGATCAAAAGATATGGTCTTCTGAAGTTTCAAGGATTTAAGGCTTAGGAAAGAAGCAATATTGAAGATCTGATATCAAAGATCGCATATCGGAGGTCCGACGACATTGGAGATCGGTCATTTCACATCAGAGCAGCATGTCATATCAGTGCATCACATATCAAAGGTCTGATATATCAGACATAGCAGATCGGTATTCACAACGTTGGAGCTTGGAGGAGATCGCATGTCAGAGCGTCAACACATCGGAAGGTCGGCGATCAGAGAATCACAACTTCTTAAGTGTAAACCTTTTAAAATTTGCGATATCATAAAATTTCTGATTGCATTTAAAACTGTCGGGAAACGCCGATAAAGGTTTACAAAGGATTTCATTGCGAAACCAAAGGTGGACCAACCCTTTTCTCTCTCCTCTAATAGAACGTGTGGCGGCATCTAATGGTTTTGATAAGCTACACATGGCAGCATATGATTGGCTTTGATAAAGACACATGGCAGCATATGATTGGTTCCGATAAAGCTACAGTGGCATCTAATGTCAACATGACGTGGCAAGACATGTGGCAGGAATTTTTGGCGTTTTGAGGGACCTATGGGGGTAAATCAAGGTGACACGTGTCACCACTCAAGAAGTGCCACATGGAATGATGACGTCATGTCGAAGGTCGTGTATCAAAGAATTTGAAATATTGAAACTCCCATGTTATTTCCCCGATTGGAAACCTCCGATACAAGGGGTTCCAATATTGGGCTAGCACATAGTGGCTAGAAGAACTTAAAGGACCATTGGTGTAAAGCACTTTACAAAGGAAGCCCCTGGGCAGGAACAAAATGTCGTAGTGCGTTAAGGCCAAGCCTTCAGTCATGACCCTTAGTCCTATGATGAAGATATGCAGAAAGGGGCTAAACAAAATGGGTCAAACAATATCGAAACTTCTTGTTTTGTAATGTCTTTAAGAGTAAAAGTTTCGATGAGGAAAAACTTTGATATAACATCACGTTTATATTACATGACATATAACACTTCGATAGTGAAATGCATGGAGTTATGTGTTGGATGAGTCAGCAACTGTGAGTTCACGACACCACCAAGGCCACCATAGTCGATCACTCCCGGCTCTAGAAAGTGGGAAGTTCAAGCGGTGAAGGAAGAAAGTGACCGGCGAACTGACAGAACATCATGGCATAGAAGTGGCCTGATCAGAGGCCATCTTAGGAACGAGAGGGAGATGAGAAATGCGGGGAGGAGCTAAGCGCAGAAGGGCTAGAAGAGTTAAGAGATGGATGAGTCGGCAATTATAACCACCCTCGATAAATTGTGTCAATAACCATCGTCGAATTGGCATATTCTTTCTAGACCGACGAATCTGCTACAATGTCACGGGGATGAATCTCATAATAAAAAACTTATCAACTTAACAAAAAAATAATATTATTTCATATCTTTAAAATAAAATAATATTCAACTTATTAGAATTATATTAATCTATATCTTACCATTTTTTAAAATTGTTGATATTTATTTATAAAAATGTTAAAATTGTAAATATTTATATATAAAATTTTTAAAAACTACCAAATTTAAAATTATTTTGAAAATAAAAAAAAAAATAAATAAATAAAATTAAAAATAATTAACATAATATAATTAATTAATTAAAGTTCTTCCCATGAAAATGAATGTTAAAATTCTAATGTATAGTGAAATACAACCATCAATAAACATCCTGCACGAAATTATAATTAAATTATTATTTTTGAACTTATGATTGACGGTAATCGCGAGACGTCAGCATTACACGCTTTACCTCAGTGTTTATCGACTCCTGAAGTTAATTTTGTTTAACGAATACCCATGGAGGTTAGCATTACGCCCTTTACGTCACTATTTACTCTCTCTCTCTCATCAACGTGATTGTGGTTTCCAGGTTTCAATATGTGAATATCCTGTCGAGTCTAGAACTTGTGTTGTATATTTGAAATGTCCCGACATATACATTTTTAGTGGACATCATAGTGGAGAATCTAGCTACTGCACGCCCTCAATAACCGGCGCTTGCACCAACTTCTAATTTCTCCGTGATCAATTCGAGTGCGTGACCACCCGTGACAAAGACGATGCGATAGAGCGGACAATACTCCAAAAGTGGAGGTATGCGTTGACAAGATTTTGGGAAACACTTTCCAAATGTTATTGAATGTGCTCCCATCACCCACACTTAAGATGAATGATTTCGTGGATAATGGAATATAATTCCTACTTTGTTGCAAATCAGTCTTTACCTGTCCATTGAGTTATCCACCTTCAAGAGTAAGGTAGCCAATCATGTGAATACCTACTGCACTTTAACATTATGGGAGTCGCCACAATGATGTATGATGACACTCCCCCACTACACCTTTCCTATGAGGGCAATGATTGTGCACTGACATCAACGTTGCACACTCTAGAACCTAGCCAGTTCACACCCCTGGGCATTGATATCCGCTGCTTGCCACAAGTTCTGATTTTTCTCCGACCGAACCGAGTGTGTCACAACCCATGACAGATATGGTGGGGCATAGCGAGCAACCATCTATAATTGGAGGTAATGGTTGATAGGGTTTTGGAAATGCAGCTTATCATAATTTAGTTGTCAAATTAGCAACCCATGATAGACATGGTGGGGTATAGTGGGCAACAATCTTAATTGGAGGTAATGGTTGACTAACCATCTATAATTGGAGGTAATGGTTGATAGGTTTTTGGAAACACAACATATCATAACTCAATGGTCTCAGTGGTCAAATCAGTAGTGAGGACAATCATCACTGGTTACTATCAGCGAACCTATTGGTAGTCAATAAGGGGGCATGCTTTCTTACTCCTACTAGATGCCTCTAGGTCTTGAGTCTTTAACTTGTTTCCTTATGTTTGAAGAAGACTAGCGCTTAGCCAAGAAAAAACAATTTTAAGGCATTCCTGAGGCAAAAACTTTTCATAGAATGTAATATGAATTTATAGAATAAATTAGGATTTTTAATTTTAATTAATAAATATTAGATTATAAATAAAATTAAAAGAAAATAAATTAAAATTATTAACAAGCTTATAAAATTAAATTAAATTAAATAATACAAGATAAAAAAGTGTAGAGGGTGACATGGTGTATTCTTAAAGTATGTTTCTTGTCTAAAAGTTATTTATTTAAATGGAATCAAGGGCTATATAATAGCTAGTCCCTATTGCTTAGCTTAAATATCGCTTAATTAAACTATAAAACAATAAAGACATGCAAATTTCATCACAAAAATCATAATAAATAATAATAATAATAATTGAATTCTCAATATTAAACTATGGATAACCCATAATATTTTTTTGTCAAAGGCAAATTAATATGCAATCAAAGCAAAATTGAATGTCTAATACCATCCTTTTGGCAGGGATAATAACTAATAAAATATTGCATTGTTGAATGTCATTATCAAAAATTAAGAAGTTGTCTACAAATGCCGCAAACTTGACTGGAGGGCCAAAAATTGCTGTTCTAAAAAAATTGATTCTAGGAGAGTTTGAATCCTATTTTTCATGTTGGAAATGGATTGAACACAATTTAAAACTCTTCAGGCACCCAACATCTTGAAACTTGACAACTGTAACCCAGATTTCTCAAAATTTATGTCGGATTTTTATCAAAATCTTTCTAGAATTTTCATTGTTTAACAGTGACATTTGATTACCTAATATTGTTCATATTAACATATTTTTTAATGTATTTTTTAATTAATAGATATATACAAATTTATTAAAATATATTCTTAATATAATAATAAGTCATCTTAAATTGAAAATATGGAGAAAAAATACAATTCATCAAAATAGAAACAACAAAAAAATAAATAATAAAAAATCAAAATGTTAAATAAAAATGAAATAAAACTAAAAACAAAAAATTAGTACCCAATAGAAATGGAAATTAATATTCAAACAATCACTTTAAAACTAAATAAATTTAAATAATATTAAAACATAACAAAAATTAAATTCACAATATTAAACTTTGGTTGAAAGACAATTTTTTTTTTTATAAAAACAAACAAATACACACTTAAAAAATAAAAAATAAAAGAAAATATAATAACTTTCACGTTAATCCAGTTATATATATACATAATGAATTTAATTAATATAAACTATATATAAAATAATAAAATTAAAATTAAAATTATAGAAAATAATTTAAATATAGTGATATAAATATTATAATGTTAAGGGGAAGAATACTTGAGTGCTTTATAAAAGAAAGTATGATTCTTCTTACTTTGAAGATTATCAGGTATATAACTTGAATTTAAGAAATAAAATTAAATAAATTAAATATAATTTTATTTTAAAATAATAAATATGTGCGTATAGAGAAAACAGAATATTTATAAAATAAAATTATACATGGGATAAAATTTATTTTTATTTTGCTTTTAAGTTTCATGATTGTATTGAAAATAATCATAATATTAGTTACAAAATAAAATTTTGCTATTTACGGGATATTGCTGGGAGAACAGGATGAATGGTCTGAAGTGCGGAGCAGGGATAGGGTCTGAAGCATTAGGGTTAGCAGAAGCTGACAAGGCAGGGAAATAGAGAAGGAGGCGACCAGAAAGGCGGTTCCCAGCGAGCAGAATCAAGCAGTAAAACCTTAAGCGCGCGGTAGGGCGTAAACAAAATTGATTTGAGCTGAAGGGCGCAATGGAAAGCAGGAAGGGGAGGGGAGAGATCCCCTCCTACAAAAATATAACGGCAGGGGAAGCAAGTGGGAGTAGATCACAGAGCAAGCCAAGGGGGAGCAACAGGGAGGCATCGGTTCTAGGAAACCAATGGCAAACTAAGACAGGAGGCCGATGCTTACCAAGAGCATAGGAAAAACCAAGGTATGTTATTCCCAATAACAAACTTGAAGAATATAGATGCTATATGAGGGATCATGCTTTAATATGCAAGTTTATAGGGTTTTCGCCAACTGAGAGGGATCTAGTAAAATGGATGAACAGCGATGGAAACCAAAAGGGCACATAGATCTAAAGCTAGGAGAAAAAGGGTTTTTCACAGTAATATTTGCAAACCTGGAAGATAAGGAAAAATCTTTTGAGGAAGGACCATACTTTATGAATAATGTAGGCTTGTTCATGAGACATTGGGAAGAAAGATATAATCCAGAAAATGAGAAAATGCTAGCAGCACTTATTTGGGTCAGGTTATTTGGTCTGCCAGTGGAATTTTGGGACCCCGATATTCTTGAAGGAATTGGTAATTCAATCAGGACCTTTGTCAAAGTGGCTGAGTGGACAAAAAGGGGGAAGTATACGTCCTACGCAAGGATATGCGTCTACATGAATATAGCAGAGCCATTGCCAAAATATATAGAGCTAGAGTACCAGGACGAGATCTGGCAGCAACCATTGGATTATGAAAACATACCTTTCAAGTGTAGAAGGTGTCATGAATACGGGCACCTTTTCAAGCAATGCCCGCTAAATAAAGAAGAGGAAATCTTAAAAAAGCAGGAAGAAGAACAAAGAAGAACAGAGAAAGCAGAGGCTGGACAAACAGGCTTCCAGGAGGTTAGCACAAGGAGAAAATCAGGGAAAGAAGGAATAAAGATACAAGAAAAATCAAATCCTATAATAGTAGAAAGTCAAAACAAATTCCATGTCCTTCAGGAGAACGAAGAAGAGGGTGCAGGGAAAATGCTCGAAGAAGAAGAGAACGAGAGCGAACCAATGGAAGTTAGTAAAGAGACAAAAGATAGCGCCACAATACAGATTAGGGAGACTGAAGAAGAGACAGGGGTAAGCCTAGAAATAATATCAGAGCAAACCCATATGCAGGTAGAGCTACAAAAGGACACTGGGACAGAAGAGGAAAGAATCATGAGGAAATTGTTACAGGAATGGAAAAATCTTGATGAGAGATTTATACCGGAAACTCATAAACAATTATACAAAGATACATTCCAAAAGTATAAAGAAAAAAAAGACAAAGCATTGGAAGATCTAACAGGACAAATAGGGGTATATGAAAATAATAATATGGGAATGGAAGGCATTGGCAAAGGGGGTAGAAAGAGAGGCAGACGAACATTGAATGAGACTATTCAATCTGTAGGTGAAATTCTGGTTAACTCAGGCAAGGTTATACCTCTATCGGAGGTATTCCAACAACCAACCGAGAAGTTATAAATGATAGTCACAAGTTGGAATATTAGGGGTCTTAATAGCAAAGGAAAGCAGAGGTATTTAAAAGAGAGATTGAGGAAAGACAAGCCTGGGATCATGATTATCCAAGAAATGAAGATTAATATGCAACAGATGGAAGGAATAATAAAAAAACTAAAAATACAATATGAAGTAATGGGACAAGATGCAAATGGTACAACAGGGGGTCTAGCAATCATGTGGAACCCGGAGGAGATAATGTTCAAAAACTTGACTAGTCTACCTAGAGTCCTCATCGGAATGTGCAGAGTAATAGGATCAGCAGAGAGAATTCTCATTACAGGAGTCTACGGACGGCATACACCAGGAGAACGGGAAAGGTTTCTCAAGAATGTGCAAGATGCTAGAAGACTCTATCCAGAAACACCATGGATAATAGGAGGGGATTTTAATATGATTAGAACAATGGATGAGAAGAAAGGAGGAATAAGAAGACCGGATCAGTTTATGGATATGTTTAATGAGATGATTACAGAACAGAGGTTAGTGGATATACAAACAATTAATGGCATTTTTACATGGAATAACTGAAGAGGGGGAAAAAATCAGATAGCATCTAGACTGGATAGATTCCTCGTATCGGAATCAATCATGAATCAAGATGTTTTTGTAGAAGCAAAAATAATGCCAGCTATTGGATCAGACCATTGGCCAGTCAGGTTGGAGATAGATATAAAGAAAAATTCGGGCAAAAAGCCTTTCAGATTCGAGTCCTTCTGGCTTAGGAACCCTCAATTTTTAGTAAAAGTAGAGGAATGGTGGACTCAAAGTACAATACAAGGAAAAGGAAAGATGCACACTTTTCAGCTAAAGCTAAAGGAATTGAAGGGGAAGATAAAAAAATGGAATAAAGAAGAGTTTGGGAATATAATGGAGGAGAAACAGAAACTGGAACAAGAAATGGAAGAAATTCAACAAAGAATAATAATAGAAGGAAGAATAGAGGCAAGTTGTAAGGCAAAAGGAATCATAATAAGTAAGCTAGAAGAGAGGAGGAAGCAGGAGGAGATCCTTTGGAAACAAAAATCCAGGATCAACTGGCTTCGAGAAGGAGAAAGAAATACCAAATTCTTTCACCAGGCCATGATACAACGTAGATAGAGAAACATGATTCTATCCATTAAAAATGAAGTAGGGGAAAGGGTAATAGAACAAGAAGGAATAGAGAAAGTCTTGGTCGATTATCATAAGGATATCCTGACAGAACCTCAAAATGATCGCTCAGATGCTATTGAGAATATATGCAAGGAAATCCCCAAGATGGTAACAGATGAGCAGAACAAAGCACTGATGCAAGCCGCGACTATAGAAGAGTTAGAGGAAATAGTGATGAACATGAAGAAAGGGAAAGCACCAGGACCGGATGGGTATATAGTGGAATTTTATCAAGCAGGATGGCACTTTCTGGGTAAAGATCTCCTGGAGGTAGTAGAAGAATCTCGTATGAAGCAAAGGGTATGGCCAACTATAAACTCGACTTTCTTCACTTTAATCCCTAAGAATGCTAATTCGGAAAATGCTCAGGGCTTCCGCCCAATTGCATTATGTAATGTAATTTACAAAATTATAGCCACTCTGATAGCAAAAAGGCTAAAACCTCTCCTTGCAAGCCTAATCTCATCAGAACAAACAGGGTTTGTTGAGGGAAGACAAATTCTTGATGGGTTAGTGGTAACTCAAGAAGTCATTCACACCATAAAAGAAAAGAAGCAAAAAGGAATGATGATAAAGCTAGACTTGTCCAAAGCCTATGATCGCTTTAACTGGAATTACCTTAAAAGAGTCCTGGAGACATTCGGTTTCAATAATAGATGGATAGAATGGGTGTACAGCATGATATCAACACCGAATTTCTCAATTTTAATAAATGGGATACCCTCAACAACCTTTAACGCTTCAAGAGGAATAAGACAAGGGGATCCTCTCTCACCTTTCTTATTCATAATGGCAGCTGAGGGGTTAGGGAGGTACTTTAAAAAGGAGCAGAGGGAAAGAAAAATCAAAGGCTTAAGGTTGTGGGGAGAAATCTTCCCATAACCCATCAGCAGTTTTTGGACGACATAATGCTATTCTGTGAAGCAACAATAAAAGAAGTTAGGGGTATAAAAAGAATCCTGGATCTATTCATGGAGGCTTCAGGTATGGAGGTTAATAAGGAGAAATCTTGTACCTTTGTTTTTAACACCTTGGAATCTGTCAAATCTCATCTTATTAGGACGCTAGGGTTCAGGCATGGAGAGCTCCCAACAAAGTACTTGGGAAATCAGATAGACATTCATCCCACTAGAATGGTAAATTGGCAGCAGGTTATAGAGAAACTCAAAAATAAAATGGCAAGCTGGTCGTTTAGATCGCTGAATATAGCTGGTCGAATAGTCCTTGTGAAATCAGTCCTCCAAGCAATCCCCATTTATTCGTTGTCTATTATGGCGACCCCCAAAGGGGCTTGTACAAAGATAAAAGAGATATATGGAAAATTTATTTGGGGTGGTCCAAATCAGCAGAGGAAATGGGCTTTAGTTTCATGGAAACACCTAACAAAAAGAAAAGAGGAAGGAGGCCTAGGATTAAGAGACCCGGAAGTGTTAAATAGGGTGATGGGGGCTAAATTGTGGTGGCGGTGGATGAGAGGAGGTAATGATCTGTGGAAGAATATATGGACTCACAAGTACAACATGCCAAAAACTACAGAAGAAATCCTTAGACTGGAAGAGACTCCGAAAGGATCCACAATTTGGAACCTGGCAAGTCAGAATAGGAGTATAGTAAACATACATGCTTTTGGGAAATAAGAGGAGGGAGAAATGCCCGTTTTTGGGATGAGGGGTGGCAACAGAGAGACAAACTTACTAATATCCAAACTCTTCAGAATATACAACAAAAGGTGCTCAGGGAAGGGAGGAAATATGTAAAGGATTACTGGAAAGAAGGAGAAACAGATGGAATATGGAGAAAATGGAGTAAGCCAGAAGAATGGGTTGAAAACATTAATCAAGAACAACAAAAAGAATACTTAAAAGAAGTTGAATCAAGGAAAATAAAAGTCAGAAATGGGGAAGATATTCTTAGGTGGGGAAAAACAATGAAAGGTACCTTCTCGGTCAAGGAAGCCTATTACTTGACAGGATCTCAGGAGAGGGCAGAGGAAAACATAGAGTGGAAAATCATCTGGGATGGCAAATGGTGGCCAAAGATAGCCTTATTTGCTTGGCTTGTTGGAAAAGAAAGAATCTTAACATGGGATAAAATACAAAAGAGAGGCCTCAACGACCCTTCGAAATGCAGCCTTTGCAATCAAGAAAATGAAACCCAGGATCATATTCTGAATAACTGCGGGTATGCCACACAAATCTGGGAGGAGACAAGAAAGCTATATGGCAAAGAAAAGAGAGACCCCAGGGATATAAAAAGTACCATTTTTCAATGGAGTAAAGAAAAATTCAATTGCAAAGTTGTCAAGCGGGCATGGGATCTGACAGTGGGGTTCATGATCTGGCTTCTCTAGAAACAAAGAAACCAAAAGATCTTTCTAGATAAACATACTAAATCAGAAGAAACATGGAAGAGAGTTCTAAGCTCTATCAAGGAAATGATCCTAGCTGAGGATTGGGATGAGGAAGAATGGAAAACAAATCAGGAGGAAGGACATATTATAATAAAATTGAATATGAAATACGATATGTTATATCCCAAGAAAGAGAACCGGCAGAATAAACAGGCTCACAGCTCAGAGCAGTTTAGATACCCTAAAGAGAAATTTATTAAGCTGAACTTTGACGGGGCTTCCAAAGGGAACCCAGGGAACGCAAGATTTGGAGGAATATTTAGAGACAGCAAGGAAAACATCAGATGGGTATATGCAGAGTGGGGAGGAGAAATGACTAACAACGAAGCTGAATTATGGGCAGTTCACCAAGGTTTAAGGATAGCAGTGAGGAATAGCTACAGGAATTTAGAGATAGAAGGGGACTCTCAGGTGGTAATTGAGATGCTCCAAAAACTTAATAATGGGAAAAATTGGGAACAGATAGTGGGCAGTTGGAGAACAGCCGGGATAGTCCAAGATCTGGGAGAATTGCTCAAGAGGATAGACTATAAAATTATTAACCACGTCAGAAGGAAAGGAAATAAGGCGGCGGACTTCCTCGCCAACTGGGGAAGTAATGATCAGGAAGGGAAGATTGACAGCAGATGGCCGATAGTAGTGGATAACCCGAGATGGGAGGAACTGGTAATCATAACAAAACAGGACCATGAGGAATCAACAAAACAATAAGAATGATTACAAGAGGCCCCCGATTGGGGTGGTTTTGGCGGTGGGCAGAGAATTTAAGTGCATGCAGGTGCGAAAGGTTTTCAAGGTAGTGGAGGGTCAAGTAATAATAGGTCGGAGAAGCCGGACAATCAAGCAGGATCACGATCCAAGGTGGAGCAAAGAAAGATTGGGGATGAAGGGAGGCGGAGCTGACCAGGCGTCAGACAAGGGAGGTGAGGTTGCAGGTACGATCGAGGAGCGAATGGACAGGAGCGATTATGGAATGAACAGGTGGCAAGGCGGACATGCAAACATCGCAGGCGGAAATCAGAGGACGAGGATGAATAAGGGAGGGTGGCACGAAGGAGGTCAGAAGAGAATGAAAGAGTGAAAAACCTGGGCAAGGGAGAGCGTGGTAAGGGAGAGCGTCAATTGTAACAGAAGGTAGCGCAATCAGGATCCCAAGGAGACTGGAGTAGAGATGAGGGGGGAAATGGAAACCAGAAGGAGAGGGAGAAGCGAGGAGACTGTCGCCACTAGGAAATGCAGCAACTGGGATAAGAAGGGAAAGGGTGTGGCGTTCGAAGAAGTAGGCGGGGAAATTGTCATGGTCCCGGACGACTCTAAGGATGAAGTCGAAATGTTTGAATCAGATGAGGAGAACAGTCAGCAGCCTCGAGCTAAACAGGGAAGGAGCGAGGAATACGAGACAGAGGATAGTCAGGAGATTCGGGAGGGCGAAGATGGGTAGGACCGCGAGCGAGGGGGAGCCAGAGAAGCTGGTAGTGCATCGGCCATGAGAAAGCGAGGAGCGGGAGGAGAATTCAGAAGAAAAAGAGGCAGGGGAGGACGGAGGGGCCAGCGAGGTCGGGGCAGGGGAAAAGTAGGAGGCCACAGGGATGAACAGGCACCTACCTATGGTGGAAAATCCAGGGAAAACAGTGGGGAAGAAAGTACAGTTTGCAGAAAGAGCCTACTATGAGAATACCAACAAAGGGGTCAGGAGGATTATTCTGCAAATGGAGGAGGAGGCTATTCAGGGACAATCTGATCCTGAGATGGAGAATTGGGTTTACCTTCTCCCAGACCCTGGTAATACAAGAGGCCGTATGACCCTATATAAGCAAGCGTTGCATGTTTATTGGGTCATGAAGAGGCTGCTCGCCAAGGCAATGGAACAAGTAGCCATGGAAATGGCTGAACTGTCTCAAGGGATCACAAATCTCAAGAAGGAACTGAAGAATATCCAGATTACTCTGTTAATGCAGGACAAGAGGATGGATGAAATACAGTAGCAGCTAAAGCAATGCCACCCCGACATCAAGAAGGAAATGGAGCAGCAGCCAGGAAAGGAGGCGTAGTTTCGGTAGAATTCATCTCAATTTTGTTTTATGAAAATAGTAGATAACAGTTTAGACATTGAAGCTTTTTTTGATAGGTATAGAATTACGATAAGAAGTATTAGTAGTATCTATGATTGTATAGTGTATTTAGCGTGGACAAATAGGCTTAAGACCTTCTATTTTTGGATGGCAGTAAAAGACCTAAGGTGGCCAATATACCCGGTTTCCCTTCAGGGCGGGTTGAGGTCACTACGTATATGTAATGATTTTGATTCGCAGAATTAGAATAAAAAAGAGGAAAAAAAAAGGTCCCTCTGCAGTTTACAAAAAAAAAAATTGCTATTTATGTCATTCATCATTTATAATTATTTGTTAAATTTTTCTTTCTACAACTAATACTCTGAAATAAAATTCTTAAAAAAATTGAACTGGTTATTTATCATTTATGAATTTTATGGTATCTAATAATATATTTGTACTTAAACCCAATGATCATGCATAAAATAAGATATCTGTATTTGTGTTTGTTTTCAATAATTTGTTAGATAGTCCTATCCATAGTGTTGGTTTTTTTGGATAAGACATCCATTACCATGTTCAAACCCTTATACATGTGAGAAAAAGAAATATGTAGGAATAGTATTTGTAGAGACTATCCACATGACTAACTCCTTCTTTATCAATTGAAAAATAAGAAGTGAGCCACCAAATATTTGAATGTGTGTTATTACATATTTTTATGATAACGATTATATTTATAGTAACAATTCATTACTACAAATATGATATGTTCCTTTAAAGTAAGAGATTAAACAAGCAACGAAAACAAGGTCTCATCATATGTATAGAAATGTCTGAATGAACGCACATGAGCCTATTGGAGGTATCCTTAATGATAACTCACGGTTTACTTGAATTCTCTTGCAAGTACTATCTAAGTTGAAATTTCTTTTTTAATCTTGAAATAAGACTTAAAACTACTTTTGATTACTTAAGAGCTCTTCCTCCTTAGACCTAAGAAAAAAGGTAATGGACATTTATGGACCACCAACTCATCATTTCAAGTGGCATAGTTTTCTTTGATAATAATAATAGTCAATCAAATTTGTGGATAATAGCCAGTAATCATCCATAAACTGCCATGGATATTCGATTGGATAATTTGTCACAAAATATCTCCTAAAATATAAAAATTTGAAATCTACATTACAAGGCTTTATTTATCCATATATTTATGGATCTATTAGTGGCAATTGTCTATGCATGAAAATCATAATTATGGAGAAAATATATAAAATGAAATAAATCTCACAAATGAAAAATTAACATAAGATAAAACCTCAAAAACCCTTTTGGGAAAAAACTCAATTTTAACATCAAGTCAGTCTCCTCTCTTTGTCTGAATGGAAAAATGGAAGAAAGCACAAAGAAGTGATGCATGTGGCTTGTGGGGTGCTATAATGCACAAATTCTATGATTTTTTTCTCTCCCTATGCACTCTTGGCTATTATGTTCCTTTATGGATGAAAATGTACTCAAATAGAATGGGACCCCTTATCCTCCTAGTGGCCTGATTATAACACATCCGAACATCCCACTAGTGGTTAAGTTTGACTCCTTCAAATATTAATTAAAATTACAATATGGACTCTTCTAGAGTCTTCTTCATCATGATCACATGTCTAGACCCTTTTCCATGAATAATGGGGGCTTATATGGCATGCTGTCTAATCACGATGGAAAATACAGGAAGGTCAAATTCCCAGTGGCATAACCCTTGCCTATAAAATCTTATTGAGGTGATTTTTGAATTGTTGGAGAGGTATCTTTCTGAAAATAGCAAGAAATATGTTTCACTTAGTTATAAATGTCTTTCCCCCATAAAAATACCATTTGAGGCCTCAAATTACTTCCAAATATTTTAGACCACAATTTTCCAAATTAAGCCCTACAAGAAAAAATGGTATTGTGAGTTGAATCCTTCCAGTCTAAAAGCATCTATATGGATGAAAAATAAAATAGATATATAATATGAATCACAACTACCCATTTTTTAGTGTTTTGGTTCCAAAATCTTCTACTAAATGAGGTGAGAAAATGTTTCCTCTACCTTCTCTTGGGTGTATCATTTAGCCATGCTTAGAAATTGTCCTTTCAACTCAATATACCAAAGCTAATACTGGACCTATCTTGTAATTTGACATCTTCTACAAAACTATATCCTTTGTCAATTTTTCCTAAGGATTTGAAGAAAAATCCTATATAAAATGTAGGATTTGTTCATTTTCTTGATCTAGCATGGAAGGCTCATAGAGTTTCAGATTCCTTGCAGTCACCACTAAGTAAATGAACATGTATGGGGATATACTAAATTTATATATATTATCTCCCACCTTTCTAGTATCTCAAAGGGAAAATATCACAAAGCTTTAATTTTCTTACGAATACCATATAACCTATCCCTATTCATGTATAATGTTGGCACGAAAGAGTCATAAGGGGGAAAATACCCTAGGTTCAAGCACAGTGGGCCAATAGTGGTTCCTTGTAGTCTAGGACAACATCAACATTTTCACATTAACTAAGGGGTAAGGAGTCCCACCCGAGGCATGTCGTGACCGAAAGTAAGAAGTGTTCATCATGGAATCAAGGGAACACCAACCAAACATCATCCAATAACAGATATATAACATTACACACATAACAGAGGTAACAACATAACATCTAATACATAGAACTACTAAGTGCATGCATGAGACAAGACAGTTCAAAATTTTAAAAGAGCCTTCACATCATCTATATTCATACATATCATAATCTGCAACCAGTCTGGACTTTTCTTTCTATTAGTTTAATAGTAAAACAATACAATACATCTCAGCATTCACTGCAAGCAAATACAACGAATACTCATTTATAGACTCATGGGCTTAGTCTCAGCCTCAAGGGTCTTGCTCATCGAAACTCCTACCATCTAATATTAGACTGCCACAACCATCTATCCTCTCCTCAATGCCAGCTCCAATAGCCTTGCCAACTGTTATCACTCAGGTTGTTCCCTGCTTCCTAAATGGAATACGGCCGAGGTAACCACTGACCAATCTTTTAGCTACAGGTCCTAGCCTACCTGCAACCAGAGAGGGCTCTCTCTTTATAATTTAGCTTTGTTGATGGATGTTTTTAGGCTAGTTATGGTGTGCTGTTTTGTTTGAGTTTGGTGGGTTGGTGAATCAAGACAGAGCTGAAATATAGATCATGGAACAGTTTGGTCCATTGGGCAATGGAGTTGAGGTATTGTGCTGCTGAAGTATGTTTATGAAGGCAGGGTGTTGATGCAGAGCCAGATAGGCATATGTGAAGCAATTTACTAATTTTTTTTAATGAAGTTATGGAATTAGTGAGTGAAAGGTAACTAAGAATCTTTCACTATGCTAACAAGGGGAAAATGAAAGTATTGCTTAAGAGCAGTTAAGAATTCTTAAACAATATTCACCATGATAGAATTAGTTTAGACATGAGCAATCAAGAATTCATATCCATAGCTAATCCAGAAGAAAACATATTTAGAAATAGAGATTGAGCATAGGGTGTTCAAGACAAATCCTAGGCTATTCTTTTTCTCTATTTACTATGATCATGAAAACATAAGAATTATGGAATACACAGAAAACACATACAGAGTTCAGAAAAACTTATTGCTCCAGCAAATGACACAGGAATTCTGCAAGATAATAGAGCTATTCATTTCCATCTTCAGATAGCATAGGAACTAGAAATCTCCACCACAAATTTGTATTATCAAAATGTCTCAAAGATACAATAGAGCTCTTCAGAAAGAGTTTCACTACAACTGAACCTCAATACGTTATCTGAGGGGATATATATACAAAATAGGATACAAAATATCTCAATGGTGAGTTATTGTGCAATAAATTGCACCACCAACTCTCTTACAAAAAGTAAATGAAAAAAATAACTACAGCATTTAATGCTGACATGGCAGCTATCTTTCTGTCAGACAGCTTTTGACTTTATGGCTCAGGAAAGTGGGCTGTAGCTGTGCCTTTAACTTTGCGTTAATTGAGCCTGCTGTCTGTGTGCATTGGTGAGTCACTTGTATGGATGCTCCCTGTGATACCTGTGTGCTGATGTGTCTGCTGACCTGTACCGTGACCGAGACTTGATTTTTCTCAAAAAGGAATAACATAGTGGCATTATCTAGGCAGAATTTCCAGCATTGCCTGCCACCAATCAGCTGGAGGTAGCTGATGCCTCCTTATTTTCACCAGTGTTTCATCTGCCTCTGTATATCTGTAGAAGTTTGGAGGCACCTAAAACAAATGATTTATCTCATGTTCAATAAAAAATAGATTTTCCAACTTGTCATACAGAGACTGCCTAGAGGGAGGTCCTGCTTCTTCTGTGGAGCTGCTGGATGTTGTTATTTGATTTTCAACATAATTATTGATCCTTGTCATATACTGATTATATGATAGCAGTTGTCCTGTGCCAGTCACTAGGCTTAGCAGTCCTTTATCCTGTAATATTGTCATTTTCGCCCTGAATTCATCAATTTCTGCTTTCATTTCCTGACATTTTCTCTCTAGAGTTTGAGTGAAGTTCCTTAAGGTCAGCACTTTCTTTGCTGTCAGGATTGTATCTGTTCTGCTGCTTATCTCTAGAGTTGCCAACTCCTCCCTAGTGCGGTTATTGAGGAAGTGTATCATTTTGTTGGCCTACTCAGGCATGATTCCTAGTGCTGTTTTGGCTCTTTGTATCTCCACATGAGCCATGCCTATTAGTTCTACCTTCTCATATATTGCCTGGATTGACCTCCATTGGTCCTGTATTGATTGGCCAATTTTGGCCCCAATTACCTTCTTTATTTCTGCTAAGGTATTGCCCAGGAGCAATTCCTTTTCCAGAGTTTTTACTTTGGCCTCTAAGGCCTTTATTTCTCTTTGTTTTTCTGCCACTGTCATCTTAGATTTATCATAGCTGGTCTCCAGCTTGGCCAGTCTATCCTTGGATTCATTTCTTTCTATTACTTGAGTCTCAAGCTCTTTGACAGCTTTCATCAAGTCCTCCATACTCATGCTGGATTCTGCTGCTGCTGTTGCTTTTGCTGTTGCTCTTGTTGCTGATGTAGCTGTGGTTGGTGCTGGAATTGCAGGAGGGGCTGCTGCTGCTTGTGTAGGAGGGGCAGGTCCAAGAGTTGTTGATGTTTGAGGGGGCTGGGAGGCTGACTCCCCTTGCTTGTCCTGCAATTCCTTCTCTAATTCTGCTTCCATTTGCAATATTCTTTGATTCATCACTAGAAGCAGCTCCATAGCATCATCTACTTGCTTTTCTTGTGCAAGTTCTGCTGTTTGAGGGTGAATGGTGGGAGGCAATTTTGCCTGCTTTCTTAGTGCTGCAATGTCATCCTCTTTTTTCTTCATAATGGCCCTAACACCCTTTGGATCCTTTGGGTCATGTCCCAAATCAATAATTATGTCTTCCAAAGTCTTTATTCTGTTGTCTTTTGCAGAGGAAGATAGCCTTTCCAAATCAAGCTGTGTATTTGTGTTCTTAAGGGCTTCTTTTAACTGATGGGCCAGCATGGCCTTGTTTGCAAGTGTTGCGTACACCATTTCCCCAGTCTGTTTGTGCAGCTCAATCTGATCCATGGGGTGTATGTCTTTAGAAAAGACCTCCAAATTTGTTCTATAGTAATCTACAGAGGTTTTGGGATGTGGGATTTTAGGCTTTAAATGAGTAAAGATCATTTTTTCCTCTTTGAGATCATAGGCAGCCATCAATCTTTACTTTTTGGCTGGAGTTGCCTTCAAGAATTGATCATAGAGTTGCACTCTCAAAAATTCATTCTGTGCCTTGATCTCCATGAAGCCCTCTTTGATTCCAGCTGGTTTCTTTCCCTGCTGTCTTGAGGAGGATACCTCTGTGCCTAGCTGTATGGCCTGTTCTAGCTGAAATGATCTAGTGGCAGTCTGCTGGCTTGATTGCCTTTCTCTGCTGTGGCTTTCTGCCCTTTCCTCACTGATATCTCCCTCCTCTGTTTCAGGGTCAATCCTTGGCCTCTTGGCTTCTCTCTTTTTTCCTCTCTCTTCATTGAGAGGAGTTTGTAGAACTGGGATTTGGGGTGGTCCAGTTTGCTGTGAAGGGGCTTGCCCTTGAGTCTGATCCTTTGAGGTGCTGGGCTGCCCTGTCTCTGTCTATTGCTGCTCATCCATTATTTATTTTCCCTTTGCTGTAGTGGTTGCTGCAGGAGCTTGCTGGGTGTTCTATGCAGCTGGAGCAGTAGAAGTGCCTTCTCCTACTTGGATTGGTTGTTTGAACAAGACCTGTTGACAAGAATCCAAGTCAAGAGTTTTTTCTAGATCTTTCACAGTTTGCTCCATTTTTTCTTCTTGATTCAATTCTTCTACTATTGATTCAGGTACCCATTCATCTTGGTTAGCAAAGTGTTGTATTTGTGGGTATGGGCAATGCTTAGAGGCTAGCAGCCTATACTTGACTCTCCTGGCACTGATAAAACCTTCAGGGTCATAAGGGACCCACCAGAAGCTTCTTTTGAGTTTGAGCTGTTGTCCCAGTATTTGATCAGCTTCTTGCCAACCATCTTTCTTATTCATGACAAATGGGCCTAGGTGGTCTCTGAACTTTAGGTTGGCTTTCTTCTTGGCACTGTGGAAGTGTGTAAGATCAGATTTTATGAGTTGTCTATAGTATTCCAGGGCAAACAACCTCATAGGCACATATTTTGGGAGCCTGTAGGGACAAAGCTCACAACCATAGATTCTGATAACTGTGTGATTTTGGTACAGATACCAATCACCTATTTTGTAACTCCTGGACAGCTGTAAGATTTTCTGCATATCTTTGGACAATCTGGCAGGAGGAGTCCTCTTTAAGAGGCATGTGACTGGATATACAAACTGGTCAATAAATTCACAGTATGAATAGGGGGAATTCTGGACTTCGTGGAAGAATGAAGACTAGAAGATAACAGACCTCCTCTCACCCTATGAGTCTAGCTTCTTGATTGGGCACTGGAAGCAATCTGTTTGATAATACATGAAGAGGTGATAGATGTATGCTGAATACTTAAATATTGCCTCCCTATTCAACCTTGACAATTGGTCATGCATCTTGTTGGCAATATACTTGGCATAATTGTACTTCACAGCAGGGGGTTTCTCAAGGCTATATGCAGATAGCATGACCAGCACAGTTTCATCAACATGCTCATTTGTGGTGAACCCCAGCACAGAGGTTAACATATCCACTAGCAGCTTGCCCACCTCATTGAAATTTGCATATGAAAAAGGAGGTGGCCCAGAAGGTTGGCAGTCTGCCTTCATGAAATTCTTGGCCACTGCAGCAATGTCTGTGCTAGAGAGCTTGGAGCCCTCATCTAGCAAGTACTTAATGGAAAATGGGTATAGCACCTGGGTTTGCTTGTGAGCATCTGATTTATGGAGTCTGGTGTTATGTAGAAGGGGATGCTCCCAGATGGAGACTTTACAGCTCTGAGCTTCTGGTCATAGTTTTCTACGCAGAGGTGAATGACTTCAGGGAAAATATTTACAGATGGCAAGTAAGTGGGCAGATTGGACTCCCAGATGCCATACATGGCACTGTTGTCCAAGTGACTGTTCCTTAGCTGGCAGAAGGTCTGTAAGTGGTTCCTCTCTGCCACAAAGTCTGTAATGAGGAAATCACTGTCTACCAGTGGCATAGCTTCCAGTTCTTTATTTGGTGGATTCACAGGAGCTACATCCAGTGCAGATGGAGTGGCCATGTCTGGTTTCAACTGGATGTTTTACTTGATTTTTAGGATTTGTACAAAGGCTAAGGAGTGCCTACTAAATTCTGTTTGGTAGTGAGCAACTTGACAGTTTAAGGAGACTCTTACAGGTTTAATGAACTGTGGGGCACTCTGTTTTGAAGAACCAGAGTGTGTTTGAGCTAATTAGCTGGTTTTTCAAGGGAATTTTGTTATAACAGGAATGAGGGAACTGTTGTATTTGTTTTTAGCTGGTAGCTCAGCTTCTCTGATTGATTTTATGGTGAATTTGCAGAAGGGCATGGGTTTCTTCTAGAGTTTTGTCACGCAGGGTTTTACCAGGTTCTTAAGTATTCTTAGTGGACAATTTAGCTGTGAGGATTTTTAGCAGAGTTCTTTTGCAGCAAAATTAGGAGAACAAATAGGAGAACTGTGGGTAAAGAAGGTTGCCTGTGGCAAATACCTGGTTTTTATGGCGTAGGAGGTGTCGAACTGGACTAATTGCAGGCACTTGGGTCGACGATGAGGGCGGCAGCAACTTTGGTGGCTGAAATTTGGATTTCGACCCTTGAACGTCGTTTTCTCATCCAGAGGAGCTCCAGAAACAACAAATAAGAATGAAGAATAACGGCTAATTCACGTCTTTTTATGCATTTTTGGCCCTTTGGCGCCTTTTTGGTGTTGACATCATCATGGGCCCGGGTACGGCAGGGTGACGTGGTAGCTGATGTGGGTGCCCAGGTGGCAGTGACATGGTGGCAGGGCGGACGTGTGACCAGGCTACGTGGAGGTGACATGGAGGCACAGTGGCGGAACAGGCGGGGTGACGTCACGCTGATGGGGGCATGATGTCAGCGCGGGGGATGGGCGGTAAGCGGTTTCCCCAGAGGCCCCTGAGGTGGTAAGTGGTATTAAGGGGGGGGCTCCGAACAATGCGGGAGGCCGACGCGTGGCGGGGGTACAGCGGGAATACCGCCAATCCCCCGGACGCAAAAGGTCGGGCACCTTTGATATGAAAATGACCGCCCACAGTTGGATGGGCAGGGTCGGTGATCGGGCGGTGGGCAGTGAACCTGATGTGACAGCACATTAAGGTAAGGGGGACCCGCCCAATAATTTAATAGAATTAAATAAATCGGGCGCGGGGGTGGGTAATAAACATTAAGATTTGGGTTTTTGGGTTAATTGGCACCCACTTATCAATGTTTTAATCAGACAACATTATAATCAATGAATTTTTGGGTGGATAAAAGGGTAAAGGGGTTAATGAGGGCGGGGTTTCGGATTTTTTTGACCTTTGACCATAGTTTTTGACCAAAACCATAGTTTTAGGGTGAAATGGGGGCTAATACTAACCCTTGATAGGTTAATATTTCCCAAGGAAGGTTTATATAGATATAGTGCTAGGGGGAGGGTATTTATACATATTTTTTGGGAAATTTTTCATAGATTCTAATAGAATTAGGGAAGGGGGGGAGTTAGGGAGCTAAATAGTACATTAGTGGTTAATATGAATTTGTGAGGTGAGTGAAGGGGTATGGCTAAGTTCTAAGAGGTAAAACTTAGGAGTTGAAGATAAATGAAATGATAAGAAAGACTTTTTACACAAAAAATGTGGCTTCTTTTCTTGATTAAACTTCATGGTTTGACCCAGTAGTTTGTCATGAAGTGAAGTGGAACTGGACACCTAAGCAGATCTCAAGGTCCTTGGGGGTGTTAGTAAATGATGTTTGGGGAAAATAGGGGAAATTAGACATGCTTTCAATGTTTTTTCCTCCACCCTCTGCTTTTGATGCCAATACCCTGAGTAGCATGAGTCTTTGCACTTAATAGGCCAATTGGTGATGGCCCTCCATTTCTGCAACCTTGCACTACTTACCCATCCTAGTAATCCTAACATTTTTTCTTCATTTGAAGTGCGTGCACTTGAATTAGCAGACCCTGCTTGTCCTCTTTTTCTTTTGACTGCCCTCCTATCTAAAATGTACCCTTATTTCTTCCAAGGACCTAGATTAAGTAGTTGGGCATCTTCATTTCTCTACCTAGCTAGTCATCTGCCAAGCTTGAGCTGTTTGGACAGGAAACATTCTCTATTCTGCAACAAGAAATTTAAACATGGCATGGTCCAGTTTAGACTATTGGGCCATCCATCAAGTATGATTAGTAGTAGTATTTGCAGAGTATGATACTACCCAAAAGATAGTAGTGGCATTTTGACTGGCCACTTTCCTAGTCTTTAGTTTGGGGTTCATTTTCACTGTTCTCTTTGACCATTTGATTTTCTTGCCTTTTGATTATTCTTTTAAGGCATACCCTGTTTTCATTTTTTAATTTTCATAGCATGTACACCAAATATGGAACCTTTGCAGCCTGCAATGATGAACATATTTAGCTCTTCCACTGTCAATCATGAAAGATGAAACCTATTGGTATAGGAACCTAACACCAACCCACTGTTCTTCCTTACTGGCCCTCTCCTTTTATATTCCTCTCAGCTGCCTACACTCCAAATTCCTGCTCGACTGGTCTTTCCCTCGGCTGCTCTTGCACTTTCCCACCCACTTGGCTACCTTTTGCTTCTACTTCCACCTTGTTGTAACCCTTCTGCAACTACATGTTCCTTCCTTGCTGTCTAGGTGACTCTTATGCAAGCTAACTATTGTTGCCACCCATTTCCTCCTCGTCCTTCAGTTAGCCAAAATAATCGAAACCTTTTCAAAATTAAAAGAAGGCCCCAATAGGCCCTGGCCAAAATTCTTTGACTCATCCCTGAGTCAATTCATTCTGACCTCGGTCAATCCTACTGGTATTTCGATGGGCTATGTGGGTGGTGGCTGCACTATCAATTGCATTGGTTCTGTTGGCTAGTGGGCTAGTTGTTATAGAGATATTTGGGCACTGCAACCCCAATCTCGTATGTCCATAAACCAATGGCTTCTAAGCCCATAAAAGTGTTGTTACACACCTTAAAGGAACAAGGTCAGCTAATTACATCATCTCCCAGAAGATCTCCCTAAAGAACTACTCATAATTGGTCAAAACGGGGCCATATAGACTGCTCAGTGCTAACGGTGTGATGCATCTCACCTACTACATGCAGAAAGTGAGATGCATACTAAAAAGCCCTTCTGTAGGGTGAAATGAGCAAGAGCAGACAAATGGCAGAGGTAGTTGGCTAGGTGGAGAGAATCTTCTAGAAACTGCTCAGATGACACTTGCCTCTCTGAATTCGCCCAGGGATGAGTAAGAGATCATGAAATCTCCAAGTGGAACCAAGAACTATCAGAGAAATGACACTAAGAAAAATCCTAGAAGATGACTCACCCACCTACAAATATCTATATATGGATCCCTCATCCCAGAGATCTAGAGGCTGGAATTTTGTATCTTGTAAGGAAGTGTTGTTGGTTTCTCTGTGGAACATCATAGTGTTGGGCGATCTATCTTTTCATGAGGTGAAGAGGGCTTTCATGCTGGGAGGATGGCGCTGGGTCAGATCAATGGGTTGTAATCCTCTCTTCTACTACTTCTATCAATAAAGCTATTTGAGTTTTCCTCCATATTCTTGTATATCTATGAATCTTGTATTGGTATATGCATTTGTATGGTTAATATATATTTGATCCTATATTGTTTATGGTTATAGATCTCTATGGTTTGATGGTATTATGTTGCTTTGACTCTACATGTGTTCTTTGAAGTGGGACGAGTAAGGAAAGAGTGGCAAAGCTCTGTCAAAGGGGAGAGGAAACAAGCAAGGAGCCAAGTGAAAGACTGAGGTCGGTACTCTCTTCTTCTCTCTCATCTATTTCTCATAAAGGAAAACACAAGTGACTTTAGTTTGTTTGTTTCTAAGATAGCTACCCGTCTTAGTGGGACTAGCAGCTCTAAATGGACATTAGTTTTCCCAATAACAAAATGGTGACTCCACTAGGGAACGAATAGCTTGTTTGCTTGTTTCTATTTGTTTTCTTTATAAACTACAGACAAAGCCTGAAGTTAAGCCAGCTAGCCTTCGAGCTACTTTTGCTATGCAACTGCAAAGTAGATCAATGTTGCTTCAATCAATCTCTGGGTTAGTTTATGAGTTGAACATTTGACTTGCAAACATCCTAAGTGCCCTGGTGGTAGCTCAAGTAACCTCATTAGATTAGCCCCTATGCTTTATGTTTATGGCCTATCATTAGCTCAACCTAAATCCCTGAACTAAGCTGCAAACTGTGAGCAAAAGCCAAGCCCATTCTTATCCCTAGACCATCGCACTGTCTCTCATTGGTAGTCTGGATGCATCGCTCCTCCCGTGTGCTACAGGTGAGATGCATCCCTATTTCCCTGTATTACAGGTGCGATGATTAGGTGAAACTATTTCTGCCTCCAGTTTTTGGTTTTTCCTTCATTGTCTTCAGCTTTATTCAATAGGTTTGTTGTCTGTGAATAGTATATCACTATTGAAACTCCCTTCCTTTGCATTATTCAGCCTCCATTGTTCAAAGAATTGTGAATGTTTTTATGTATTTTTCATCATTTACAGTTCTCCTTTGCAAACAATAGCTTAATCGAACTGTCGACTTTTGATTTGAAAGTGTTGCAAGTGTCGTTTTCAGTCAAAGAAAAGAGTCTTCCTCTTTTTGATATTTGATTACACTTTTGCCATTGTATTTGATTTGAATTAATAATATTTCAAGTGTTGAAAGCAATTTTAAATTCGAAATCGCAAAGTGTCATCTCAGTCTTCCTTTTGTTTTTTGAAAAGAAAATTGTTAGTACTGTCACATTGAAAGAAATAGTTCAGATCTGTACTTAGCATTCTTTTTGTCATTCACACATTAATAAAGTAGAAAACGAATACATGCATGTGCATTTCCATTTAGACTGCGTGTGAAAATTGATTTATGACAGTGCATCTTAGTGTGTGTTGTCTGCTCTATGTTGAAAGAATCTTGCTTCTCTTTCCTTAGTAACTAGGATTTTCATTGCAAAAAGAAAATAAACGACTATTTATCATCTTAGGTTGCATATTTAGGAATTGTATATCTACATCATGAGGTGAACCTTAAAGGAAAACTTCTTAAGAAAGATCATCTGTAAAATAAATTTCAATGAACATAAAAACACTTTGGAACCTAATGCACAACATTTAGAAGTCTAGGCTAGAGATGTATTCCAGTGTCGTAAAGCCTAGTAACTATTGCTTTCATCGTAGGTTGGGTGTTTCCTCCTCTTTGAGACGACAAGTGCCAGTATGGACTTGTGCTCCCATGTCCCATAAAGTATATATTGGGAGACCACAATAGGTTATATCCTTTATCCTTAGGAAGCTGTGTCTGCCGCCTTATCGATCGCAAGGAACTCAACACAGTATTTGGGAAGATTGACTGTCATACCGTAAAAGGTATTCTGCAGTTTTGTGATTGGTTTGGTAATCCCTTTGTCTAGATTTCCGAGTAGTCATTTTCGTTCCTTTTCAGACTCCTTAAAAGAGAAGGTCCATCTAAGCACTTGTCACTTCAGGCTCATTAAAAATCGAAGGCGACTATAATCATCTTTAGCTTTTTCTCAACCCTTAAAAATTGAAAAAGCAAGTTGTGTCAAAGCATCATAAAATTTATTTTAATCAGAATAATATCATTTTTTCCTCGTTGGTCTTAGGTTGAGAAAATGGAGTCCACCAATCAAGGATTTCCCCTTGGGGGGAATCCTAGTCCCTTCTCCTCTTGGGGAGATGTTGGTGCACCTCATATGGCCATATTATCCCTTCCAGGACTGACAATTGGCCTGCCAATATGTCTTTTCCCGACCTTTGTCATTCAAAACACCGCGATTCCTGAGCAATCAAATCATCAACCAGATGGTACTAGAGTTTCCCCCCCAATATCATATGTCCATAAACCAAGGGCTTCTAAGCCCCTAAAAGTGTTGTTACACACCCTAAAGGAACAAGGTCAACTGATCACATCATCTCCCAGAAGTTCTCCCTGGAAAACTACTCAGAACTGGTCAAAACTAGGCCATACAGATTGCTCAGTGCTAAGGGTGCGATGCATCTCACCTACTACATGCAGAAAGTGTGATGCATACTGAAAATCCCTTCTGTAGGGTGCGATGAGTGAGAGCAGACAAATGGCAGAGGCAGTTGGCTAAGTGGAGAGAATCTTCTAGAAACTGCTCAGATGACACTTGCCTCTCTGAATTCGACCAGGGATGAGTAAGAGATCATGAAATCTCCAAGTGGAACCAAGAACTATTAGAGAAATGACACTAATCAAAATCCTAGAAGCTAACTCACCCACCTGCAAATATCTATATATGGATCCCTCATCCTAGAGATCTAGAGGCTAGAATTTTGTACTTGTAAGGAAGTGTTGTTGGTTTCTCTGTGGAACATCATAGTGTTGGGTGAACTAGCTTTTCATGAGGTGAAGAGGGCTTTCATGCTAGGAGGATGGCGCTGGGTCAAATCAATGGGTTGTAATCCTCTCTTCTACTAATTCTATCAATAAAGCTATTTGAGTTTTCTTCCATATTCTTGTATATATCTAAATCTTGTATTGATATATGGATTTGTATGGTTAATAACTATCTGATCCTATATTGTTTATGGTTATAGATCTCTATGCTTTGATGGTATTATGCTGCTTTGACTCTACAGGTGTTCTTTGAAGTGGGACAAGTAAGGAAAGAGTGGCAAAGCTCTGTCAAAGGGGAGAGGAAACAAGTGAGGAGCCAAGCAAAAGACTGAGGTTGGTACTCTATGCATCTCTCTCATCTATTTCTCATAAAGGAAAACACAAGTGACTTTAGTTTGGTTTTTTTCTAAGATAGCTACCCATCTTAGTGGGACTAGCAACTCTAAATGGACACTAGTTTTCCCAATAACACTAATGCTTATTTTTCCTCTATCATTTCTCATGAAGTGGAATCTATTTCTACTTCACTTTCCTCCCTCTGAGGTTCCCCCATTCCCTTTGATGAATCTCTTCGATTATGGGGGATGTGAAGACTCAATGCTCAAGCTCGTCGATAAGGTCGACAACCTATGGTGGTCAAGCAGCTTTCGGATTTTTGACAACCAAACTCCGAAAAACTCATTTGTTCTTTGCCTTGGAGATCGTTGGCTGAGGGGGAGAGTGGGATACTCTCGCGGTGAGTTTCATGGCCAGTGGGGTTGTGATAATGGGAGAGAACATGGTAGAACCTTGGAATTGGGCTGGATAATTGCTCTCACCTGATTGTCTTTCAAAGCTGGCAATTGTTTATATTAGCTCGAATAGTTTCTCATCCATCTGGAACATCATTGGGTGGAGGACATCTTTGGCTAGCCACTTCCTACTGCTTTTTGCCACATCTCCCTCTTGCGTCTGCTACTTCAAAGCCCTAAACAAGTAGTTGTATTTCCTATCCGTGATTTCGTAAGCCACTCCCATCCATGATCCCACATCCTTGTGTATTGTTGCTACAGTTAGAACAAACCTCTGGCCTCATCCTAAATATCTCTTGTTGGACACACCATGGTCTAAGTTAGGTGTGTGCGTGTTAGGCTTCGAACCAAACCTCTTCTAGGAATTCCTCTAGTAGATCCTTTGGTATTCTCTCTGTTGACCTAATGGTGGCTAACATCTGCTCGTACCAATCCTTGAAAGCTATGCCATTTATCTCTTTCATGCTCGGCTCTCCTAACACCCTCCATGGTTCATAGTGGAGTGTTATCAGTTGTCCTTCGAAAATGCTCACAATTTCTCTTTCCTTTAGCGGCCTTCACTTCCACGTTGCCAAAAACATAAAAATGTACCTGAACACAAAACTGGTACCCTGCCTGTACACATCTTCACAAGCTTCAAACAATTAATTAAGAACAAACGTGGACCAGTTAAGTACCTCTCCCTGGAAGCAATATTCTGCAACCGAAATTACTTCTAGTGTGCATTCATTCTTTGTAAAATATCTCATGGTTCTCCTTCTATGATGTAGCAGGAAAATCTAATGTTGACCTTGTTGATCATATTGAGCTTCTCTCCTCTTCCACTCCGCTCAGTCCAATATCTTGCATACCTATTATCTTTGGTATGCTTCTTGGCTCTCTTAACCCTTGATTGAAATGCTTTGCTCACTGCCTTCCCTCCTGCTGACAACCTTGCTAGACAATTAATATCATCCACATGGATGGGATACTCCTCATCCAACCACAATGATCCTCTGTGTATCCTGCTTGCCAAAAATTTGGTACACTGCATTGCAATGAATTGAGTGTTGAACACTGGTAAGATTCTCAAATGTAGTAAAGTAGACCTCTATATCCCTTTGAAATCCTCCCTGACCATGGAGGTCTTGGTGCTATCCTCCCTCTGGATGTCTTCTACATAAACTTCACTTTTCAGAGTTAGGAACTAGAAGCAGTCCATAAGATCATTATCAACCAAATTCACCTTATCATATTTGCCATACAAATTGTCGACCACCTCAACTCGTTTGTCTAATGGGTCCTGTGGGACTGATACAATTACCTTCACCATCTCCCTTCGCCTTTGGTAAATGATCTTCCCATGAGGTTTCTTTCTTCTGTGTCTCTGCAACTATTCTTCAAAGCGGACCTGTAATTCTCATGCTATTTGCAATTGAAACTCTCGAATTTCCTTCATTACCTTGCGAGTTAAGAAGCCAGACTTGACATGACGTTTCCTGACTGACTAGACTTTAGCAACTAATTACTCTGACAACTTTCCCCATGCATTCTAGTTATACCTTACTACCATCGACTGACCTGGATTTGACAACCATGACATGGACTGGGAAAGTACAGAGTGGGCTACATGGCGTATTTATTTTTCCATGATGGGGTTATTTAATAACTAAATTTGTGCTTAATGGGAAAATATTTTGTGGCTCCTACTTTGATAATTGCATTACTGGTTACTTAATATGGAAATGGTTGCCGGTACGATGGAGAGGACAGGTACTACATGCGATCATAAAGACTGGAAAAAGCGCATGCCTACGTGTACCTTGCTAACTAGGACTACATGTGTGACTAGTAATTCTACTTTTCTTCCCCCCCCCCCCTCTTGGCTTGTGGGCACCTGACCCAGGTTCGGAGCTAATTAGACAAACAAAACCATGTACTACTGTCCCTTTTGGCAATAGCCTGTGGAGCGCAGACTCAAGTCTCACCCAAAGAAGTATGGGGGGATGCTGCAACCAGGATTCCACACCCTTGAGATGTCTGAGGGGTCGACTTAGTCCAACTAGGAATGTATTTGCACAGGTTACCTCACGCACTATCCTAACTTGCAAGACCTTTGTGCTCTATTATAATCACCTTCGCATAACCCTAGTGAGGGGCTGAGGTGCTTTCACGCTACTAAGGCAGCGATCTGTGCTATTTCCCCAAGTTACACCGTAGATCTTACTTATCTTCTTATAATTGTTAGTTAACTTCTCGTAAACAGATACTTAATCTTATGTTCACTTAATCAACAAATTCATACAAGTTCGCACAACATATAAACATTGGAAATGTAATTTATACCCCATATACTTCAATGCATAAAATAGGAAAAAGATACATAGAATTGTTATGAAAGCTTCTTCTTTATTACTTCTTCAATTGGTTATAGAATCGACTCACCCAGCAAACTTAGTTGTAGTGGTCTATGCGCTCAGTTGCAGACTACTATGCCTATGCTCACTCAACTACAGAGCCTTCTCCTACTCTACGACCCAAAAGACTCGACTCTACACTTAGATTAGACTCAATTCTCTTTTGCCCCTTTGGTTTCTCTTACAACTTAGAGCCCCACTCGATTTATAAAATCCCATGGTTCACAGACCATGGGTGGATCTCTAAAGCTGACATTACATTACAAAAATGAGGGTGGAAAACCCTCTAACTCACTTACAATCTTCACGTTTCGTGCCCACAAAGCACAGATTATTTACATCAGATTTACTAAAAGATTTGCCTTTAAGCCCCAAAAATTTCCTTGGGGGATCCGCGCCCAACAGGTCCCCAACACAAACATCATGACTTGCCCTCAAGTCACTCTGTTGGTGTAGGGATCTTCACACAGTGACCTCCCAACTCTGCTCGGACTACTGCAAGGTCAGCAGTGCACCATGTGGCTGCCTCTTGTACTTCCTGTAGCTAGTTAGATGGTCAGGGCACCTGTGTATGGCTTCAACTGACTACTATTTACTTTTCCTCGAAGGATTTCACCATTGATTTTTACCAACTACACCGTGCCACCATCTGTGATTTCCTTAATAACATATAGTCCCATCCAAGGCAACAAACCGATCAAATTTTTGGCGGTAGTCTCCAAATTTATCAACATAATCATGTGCATCTTATTTTATCACCACATTCTTTTTATCAAGAAAATCCCTTTTTATTCCTTCCTCTAGCTTCTTCACTTCTTCTTCCACCATGGCACTTTTCTCCCTCAAGTGAACTTTTTCATTCATGAGTTCTTGGAGCCTAAGATCACCCTACTGGGTCTCTTCATTAAGATCCAAGTATTCTTCTTCGAGCTCTTAGAACTATGCATTCCCTTCTTCCAAGGCTCTGCGATCCATCATATCCACGGGTGCTACTATGCTCAGACTAGGCATGACATACGTCATTAGCATTACAATGATCGCTCCAAAACCTAGCATAGAAGGTGTCTCTCCCATCATTTTCTTGCACATCACTCTATAAGACCATAAAACTGCTGGTATGCACAGGTCCCAATCACGTTGCTACAAATTACATACCTTGTTCAATGCTTCGCACACTTTGTTAAAGGCTTCTGCGTGGATAACCTTTTGTGTGATTGTTCTTTCCACACTCTTTCTTTCAAACTTGATGGGACTGTTGCACATCAGCCCCCCCAACACATGCTTATTGACCATATCTCTCAACATGAAATTCATGTGCATCTGTGCAGGTTGGTTTCCATATTCTTGCACCCACCTAGACAGAAGTGCACGTGGGCCATCCTGTCCCTTGTATTTATCTACCAATTGCACTATAGGCTTCCCAAACTGTGTGTGCATCATCCTTCTACATGCGTGTCAGTCTTCCAAGCTTCCTCTATGCATGCCCCAACAACTTGTTTGCGTAGCACGCAGTACCCAATTCAAGGCTTCGAAATGTTGCTTCTCTGGAACCTCCCTTTCAAATCTATCCAAGAAAGTATCTACCTCACCTAATCCATCATAAGTAGGCAGATCTCTCACTTCTGTTGATATGCAGTGCAGTGACCTTATCATCATATTACAATTAAGCATGGTTACCTTGTGCAACTGGTTTTTCCATCGCTCTATCTCCTCATCCAAGTCTGAAATACAGGAGCTCTCACACTCCCATGAAATTCGTCCATCCGCAGTAGGATTTACCCAGTCTTGCTCTCTCGCAGTTATTTTGTAGATGTAGTCCAAATCATCGTCACTTTCATAGTCACTCACTGGTTATGTGTAGCACGATCGTTCAGTAGGGTCCAAGGGTATAACTACTCGTAGAGAATTCTTCTTAAAAGTCATCTTGCGCTTCTTCAGATTAATCACCCCGTTCATGTCAGTGGCCCAATCAATTCCTAAGAGAGCAGGTTAGGGATTGCTGTCATCAACAATCTCTATCACTTCAAAGTCTACTAGCACGCTCGCTCCTTCAATATCCACTGTGATTCCCCTTCAATCACCCTAGGAGTATTATCTTCTGTTGGTTTGCCATTCACAGTTGAATAGGAGACCATTGCAGCATAGGCCTCCTAATGTGCTCCCATGTCTACTTCAGAAGAACGTTCACATTCAATCCTAAATAAAAAAATACTTGGTCCATTTCAAATTCTCCAATCTGCGCGGTTAACCTTATTTCTCCCCCTTTCTTGATCTTATGCTTTCCAAGCATCTGGACTGCACACAGTTCTCCTGGCACGGTCCCAACAAATCTGTTAATGAGTTCCTATAATCCCTTTATAGCCATGCAATCTCTTCATACATGTTTCCAAGAACATCGTGAGCATCGATGGGTCCATCTCCCTCTCTAGCCTATCTTTGCTTCCTGAAGTGGAGGCATCAGCGAAGCTTTTCTTAGCTTCTATAAAGGTTTCTTGGGCACACTCCAAATCAAACTTCACTTCTTTCACTAGAGCTTTGCTGTTAGGCCCCTATACTACTAGTGTAACCCCTTATTGTTATTAGTACAACCCACTTATTATATTGATGTACCCATGCAGTGCCCATAATGTTACTATTGTGCCTCATAGAAGCCCACTATTGTTATTATTGTGCCCTTACATTATTATTGTTATGTCGGCTCTGATTATGTTATGACCCCTTAGACTCCTATATATAGAAAGGAGGTATTTTCATTTGTATCATCGAAGAATTTTTCATTTATGTAATGTAAAGGAG
>APFE031399937.1:0-28302 GCA_000404065.3 Pinus taeda
TTTAGATAGACGGTATTAATAAAACCCACGGTATTGGCCCGTGGTATTGCATGTATGAGTCATATATAAAGGATAGAGACTCCCTGCGAGGAGTATCGTGTCTTGTTTTGTAATCGAGCTCTGCTCTATTGGAGGTTGCCCCTCGAAGAGGCCTGTGAACATTTCTCTCTGAGTAATAAAATCATTGCTATTCTGTGTTCTGGGTATATTTTCTTCGCATATTCTGTGTTCTGGGTATCTTTCTTCGCATATTCTCTATTCGGTATTACTTTGCAGGTTAAGAAGCATAACACTCTAGCTCCATGCCCGATTTCCATGATTCTGACATGACCAATGGATGTACTCTCCATATCTTTCTATAGGTTGGATCATGATGATAATCATAATCGTGACCTGTCTCTCGAAATCTCCGTGTTTTTTGATATTTTCCATATTAAGCCCTCCCTTGTCATGCGATCCTTTCCAAAATCTTAGCATGATATTTTCAAAGAATGCATGCGTACTATCTTCCCATTTTTCACCATGTCAAAGCTACATGCCCCCGTCCGCTTCGAGCCGCAAGGCACTTAATTTGCTGGAATCAGACCCTCCTTGTGGGGCGAAACTGAAAAGTGGGGTGGCTGCCATTTTTCCAAAAATTTAGTGGCCATAATTCAGAGGTAACGAAGTCTTTCACCCTGAATCTAAATGGCGACAAAGCTCAAGTTGGGGATGTCCAGTTCAGGTTAACTGAGGGTTTGGTGGTGCAGGCATGCAAAATTCCACAACAAGGAGAGCGTTGGTTTAAAAATGAACCTTTTAACAAGGCTTTGTGTGCATCCTTTCTCCATAAAGAGAATTCAAACCCTGACTAGAGTAAAGGGATTTCACAGGACTTCTTGAAAAGTAAGTACCATCACCTGTTATTTTTTCTACAGAAATATATAACGTGTGAAGGTCGTTTTGGGTTTGCATTCTTGTTTCACATTCGGCTCCTCGCCCATTTTCATGACAAGCCGTTATATTTTCCATATTATTTGAGAATGTCTTTGATGAAGATGTCGACGGTTGCCAAGGATAGGGGGCCAATTTAGAGGAAAAACTCTATCACCATGGGCTAGTGAAAATCATCCTGATATAGGTTTTGAAGGACAAGAAGCAGACATGGGAGGATTTTCTAGCAGAAAATTACTTTGCAGAGAATGAAGACTCTGATTCTTTAGAGTCCACAGAGGAAATGGTAGCAGAAAAACCCAAGAAAACGTTGCAGACCCATGGGCTACAGATAAAGGAAAAAGAGGAAGATAAAGACTCTAACCCTTCAGAGTCTACAAAGGAAAAGCTAGATGAAAAATTAAAGAAGAAGCCATGGACTCGTGGGCCACTGGTAAAGAAGGAAGGAAAGGATGATCCTAAATCTTCGGAGCCCACAGAGAAGAAGCCATGTAGAAAAACGAAAGAAGAAGAGGCCTCAGACTCTTGGGCTACAAACAAAGGAAGAAGAAAAGGATGAAGAAGTGGTGGTGACTGGGGAGACTATGGGCAAAAAGCCTAAGATGAAGAATGCACTTCCACCTCTGCTAAGAGTTTTACCAGGAGCCAAGTTGTTCAGTTGGCTATAAAGGATATTATGGAAGCAAAGGTGTTTCCTGAGACACCTGACAAAAAGAAGGAGAAACATCACAACACACCCAAAGGAAAGGAGAAGATAGAATCAGCTAAATTCATTGGTGAAGAAGCAATGTCCTTCCAAGATTCCCTGTTTCATGGAAGTAGGAATGACACAGCAGGAGAACAACAAGAAAAGGAGGACCTTGGTTCGCCTCAATCCCTCCAAGGACATCATGAAGGGGAAGTAACTCCCCAAAAAAAGCGGTCTTTGCAAGAATTAGAGGAAATCATCATTGAGCTCACCATTTCAGAATGAACTTTGAGAAAGGAAAATGAGACCCTGAAAGAGAACAAATTACGTATATAGAAAGAACATGAGGAGTGGGTTCATAAAGCGGGCCGAATTATGAAGAAGAAGCAAGCTTAGATTGATCATCTGAAAAACAAGAATGAATTATACAAGGGTCAAATTCCTGCAGAATCCAGTGGTAACCAGTTGGACCAGTTGGCAGAGGTACCAGATCAATTGGGTGTAGTAGCTACAACTCAGGACAAGGAATGATTTCCTTTTCCCATTTTGAACTATCCTTCACCCCTATTATGCGTATTTCGGTTATAATATCTAGATTTTGGCCAAAAGGGTGCCATATGCTGAAGGTATGCAAATTAACATGAAAAAGCATATTTTACCTTAATCTTAAGCATTCCTTAAAGCTAGCTATTATTTATTTAATTATCATGCCAACTAATCTAGAGTTCTTGTGTAGATTTGTTTTGATTCCAAACAAGCCTACATTTCCTGCATTCAGCTTGTGTGATCCTATTTCCTGCAAACGCTCCAGATTTCCTACAGATGCGGATTTCCTACAGCAAAATCAATGGTTAGCTATGTTCCAATAATTTCTAAATCAAACGAGAACATGGATTTTGTGGGGAAATTATCATATATGGATGATGTCCTATTGGTTGTTCTAGATCCACCAACGAAACCGCCCAGATTTGCAAACCTCCTCTCATTGGTCGTATGAAGGAAAGCTACAACTATGTAACAAATTTTGTCTAATCCATGCTTTCAGTCATGGATTAGACTCAGTATAGCTAAATTCGATACTTTGTAACATGACTTAGCTAATGGCTCAAATTAATAGTTTTCCTTCGAGCCACATATGGGCTTTTGTATTTGTATAAATTTGGCTCTAGTTTATATTTTAGTGGGTTGTTGGGTTGGCTTCAGTTGATACTGTATATCAGATTGTACTCGACTGTGACATTTTCATATTAATAAAATATTATATGTTCTGTCTATTTCACTGAGCAAGCTCTTCTAATTTTGAAGGGGTTGTGAGTGAGTGAGGGCCCCCTTTGCTCACAACTTCCTTAGTTTAGTGTGTGTATATTTTATTTTTTTTATGCAGTAGTAATATGTTTCTACAACTAATGTACATTTTCTGATATATTAGCAGCAAATGATTCAATGAATAAGTCTCATGTTAATGTGTGGATTTCATTTAATCAAGACTTGATTTACATTGTTGAGTGAATTTCTTAAATTGGTGTAAGTTTGATTTTTTCTCTTTTCTAATCAACATTAGCAATACTAAGAGATGTAGAGGGATGTTTCAATCCACTCCATAACCTTTGCTGCTATATGTTGATGCATAAAAGAGGCATTAGTTTTGTATGGATGACTGGTTAGAATAATAAGCACTCACAATATTAAGCCTACATATCTTTTGCGCAACATCTCATAAGATTACATACCCTAGGTTGATGATTTATGTTAATCAATTATAAGTCTATAATTTGACTCAACAAGTAGCATGACTTTATTATGGTCATGGTTGACAGGGTGAGAAAGGTAGCTCACTTCATTCCGGTGAAGACTACATATTTAGCGAGTGAGGTAGCACATGTGTTCATCAAAGAGATAGTGAGACTACATGGTGTTCCAAAGAAGATTTTGTCGGACAGGGATGCAAAGTTCACTCCCAAGTTTTGGAAGGAGCTAATTGCAGGCTTGGGTACAGAGTTGGCCTTTAGTACAACTTATCGTCTACAGATAGATGGTCAGACAAAGAGGGTCAACAATATCTTGGAGGATATGTTGAGGATGTACATAATGCACCAGCAGAGGAAATGGGAAGAGTATCTACTATTGGTGGAGTTTGCATACAATAATGGTATCATGAGTAATTGAGAATGAGTCCTTTCAAGGCAATGTATGGATGAAGTTGTAACACTCCCATCAGCTGGAGTGATTCAGTGAACATGGTAATTTTTGGACTGGACATGTTGGTGGACATGGATAAGGAAATGCAGGCTATAAAGAAGAATCTAAAGATAGCACAAGATATACAGAAGTGTTATCCAGATCAGCATAGGGTGTACAAAGAGTTTTCGGTTTGGGATCATGTGTATTTGTGCATCAAGCCCAGGAAAATCTCTTTGAGGATTGGTTCATGTGCCAAGTTGGCAACACAGTCTTGCGGGCCTTTCGAAATCCGTTAGAGGATTGGACCAGTGGCATATCAACTTTTACTGCCTCCAATAGTGAAACTCCATGATGTTTTCCATATTTTATTACTTAAAAAGTATATAAATGATATTGATCATGTTATTGATTGGTCTGTATTGTAGGTGGAGAAAGAAGGAGAGTTCCAACCAGAACCTCAGTGCATATTGCAGTGGAAACATCTCATGCTTAGGAACAGAGCCATAGAGCAACTTAAAGAGCAGTGGAAGAACTTTGGGCTTGAAGAAGCTACATGGGAGATGGCAGATCAGATGCAGGCCCTATATCCTTCATTGTTTATCGGTTGAGGCAAAATAATTTTGGTTTGATTTTAGTATATGTTTGATATATGTTTGTTGATGTTTTGGTATATGTAAGTATATGTATATGGATGTAAATACCTCCATGCATAAGATATAAAGCTCCAATAAGTGATATGGGTGTCATTTTATAATGGTTATTATCTTGTCATGTTGTCATGATGTTTTTCTTTTGACCAGGCTCTTCATTGTAAATACTGCAACGAGCTAAGTTATAAAGCTCCATAGGCAATATGTTTTACTTTTAGTGGTTTTGATGAGGTCTTAGTGTTGTTTAACACCGAGGATGATGTTCCCCAAGGGGAGGGTTCTGTAACAGCCCTAGTGAAAGTTCATGTAATAAAAGTTAATAAAGGCAAAACAAGACCACGGTTAAGGGACTCTTATTCCAAGTTGAATTTTTAGAAAATATATCCTAGTGGGCGTCACTAGATGTGTGTTTTGGCTAGGAAAATTGGCAATGGCTAAGGCAAAGGCATTAAAAGGAAAAAAGGAATTATTGGCACATTTATTTATGAAAATAAAGGAAATTAGGAGAAAAGGAAGGTGAAAGGTCATAGGTTGCATGTGAGGAGGAAATTGAAGGAAAATAATGGAAAATGAAGAAATTGGAGGCCTCATGCATAAAAACGCTTATGAGGAACAGTTCATGGCTTTTTTATCAGTTCAAGTTTGGAGATCTCTCATTATTCTCTCTCTCTCTCACTCTCTTGGTCACTTAGAGTTTTCTTGGAGCACTCTAGTTTGGACCAAAGGAAAGGAAAGGAAAAAAAAGAAAGGATCAAGAAAAGGAAAGCAGAACTCAAGAAGCTTCAACAGGAATATTTGTAGGTAATGTTTTGCATGTGTGATTTCTTAGCTAGTTTGAACATGCATGGCTTTCCATGTTGGTGTATGGTTCTCATGTTGTCAGTGACATGGTATTTCTGGGTTATGACAATGGTTTTCAGCATAGCGTAGCCTTTGTTCTAGATGCCATGGTGTGTTGGGATGTTTATTTCAGTTTTAGAACTTTGGAATTTCTAGATGGATTTCAGAATCCGGGGTGGAGGTGGTCTTAAGGTCCATTCCCAAAGGCCTAGGAATCCCTTGACCGGTTTTGGTGGGATACACAGTAAAGCCTGAGGGAGAAGTCTCAGTTTAGGACCTAGTGATCTGGGTTTTGATTGCGGTAAAGCCTAAGAGACAAGGAGACAAAAAATTCCTCAAGGATAGTGATGGATTCTAGATGGCATTCCAAGTTTTGTTAGTTGTGATCAGAGCACTGATTTTGGTGTTATCATAGTTTGGTGAGGGTGAAGATAGTTTAACCTTTCGATTCCCTTGCTTGTTCTTGGATTGGTTGTTCTATGAGATCCCACATTCATGCTTGGAATATGGCACAGGGGTGACTGGCTGAAAGAGAGAGTTGGTTCAGTCATGTCTATGGTTAAGTGGTACGTGGAAGTCCTGAACCTGTTCAGATTTGCCTATGATTAATAAAAGAGAAATTCTCTCACTTTTTCATTGATTTATATGTGGATTTAATGGCTATCTTATGTTTGATATTTAATGGTTTTATTTTGGTTATAAGCATGGTTGAATCATTGGTTCATGTAATGGTTATTTCATATATTTAATTATAACTATTAAATGGATGGATGCAAGACCTAATTGAGGATGTAGTAGTTCAACGAAGAAGGAGGTGATCCTTTTGGTTATGTTTCATAAGTTGTTTAAGTCATTTATGCTTCGTCTTGTATCCTAGAACTGTAGGTTGCATTGATGCCAAGTGTTTGAAAAAATGTCAATCCCGGTTGGGGATGCTCAGGCTTAGTCCTGATGGTGATTTTTGATTGATCAACATTGCTATTATGTTTTTAATGAATTATAGGAGACCAACAAGTTCTAGGCAGAGGATAGGATTCTGGGCTAGAAAAGTGGCTTAAATCTTGGGGTCGCTGGCACAAAATTGGAAATTCTGGTCCACAATTGCTGGCAGGTAGGCTTGTTAGAGTTGCTTTTAGGTTGCTAGCCGCGCCGTTGCCCATAAAATGAAAGAAACTATGGCATAAGAGTTGCAGAATGGAAGTGGGAACTAGGGCAGGCTATCTGAGTGGATGACTTGTCTCCTGAGGGTTTTGCTGTTGATGTTGGATGATTGTATGTGATGTTCCATCAGTTCCACTTCCTTAAGGTGACATAGGAGGTCGAATTTGATTGTAGTAGCATCTCTCCTCAAGTTTACCCCAGTTGGTAGGGTTACTTTGGTAGACATGGGAGGGGGTGTTACAAAAATTCACTCCATATCCTCCTTTGGAATAGATACACAAGTCCTTAGTTCAATCCAAGGGTAGAGGTTTAAGCTCCTAGACAAATAAGTTTTTTTTTTTTTATATCTCATGAGATTCTTATCCCCTTCTATGAAATTCTAGCATCACATTTTCATATCTTATAAAACCTAACCATCAACCTTAAAGTTTTGGAAAGCTAAGAAGTTCATACTGATTTTGAAAATTAAGTAAATACCTCAAATCATCATGAAGAAATTGACATTCCTATAAATAAATTGTAGCACCCTTATGGAATACTCATTAGAAAGAGGTTAAAAAAAAATCACATGCAGAGAACAAAATCAAAAGAGAAAATGTTGTTGAAAATTGACAACAAGAAATTGCTAAAAATAGAAGTGCTAAAAATAGCACTGCTAAAAATAACAGTTTGGGCATCAGTGCTGGATTGGGCAATAGGGAATGAAAAATGGAAGTGCTAAAAATAGAAGTTCTATTTTTAGTAGTGTAGTGTGGATTCCTATTTTAGTCAGTCCTTGGTCTAAAATAGGAAGTAAAATTCCAATTTGGTCTTACTAGCAGTTTGAATATTAATTAATTAATTTAGGTTGAGTTAATTGGTTAAGGAAAATCAAACTGGAAGTCTTTGTGAGAACATGCAATAATTTCTCCATTGGTTGGGGAATGTGTCCTTGATTTTCTCCACTGATTAAGGAATTAAGGATGAGTTCTATATTGAGAGGATCAATTGACTTAGTTTAACTTAGTCAAGTCCAGTTAGATTAATTTAACAGTTTGTTAAATTAATGAGATTCAGTTTGTTGATGCTTGCATGCATGTGACAACTGGTATTTTCAGATAACTGATTATTCACTCATGGATAACTGATGCATGGCAGTTCATACAGAAACCCAATTGAGATCATATGAGGGACAATGTACTATCAGTTGCTAGGATATTCCTAGTGAATATTCCTTGCATGAGGAAGGAATATTATTCCTTCTAGTATTGCATAGTTGGACTTGAGGTGACAGTAGGTATGATTTTGCCAATTCACACATGTTATGTAATTGGACCCCAATAAAAAATGTGCAAAGAAATAGGGGCTTTTAGGACTTGTGGAGCCTATATATACAAGCCTAGATAGTCCATGAGCTATATCATAAGAGTACAGAGAAAGCAGGATAGATTTTGAGCTGATTCTTTTTGTATGTTGTTGAGGATTTCCACTTGATTGATAATACAGAGATGGGGTTTTAGGTTGGTGCTTTTCCTGGATAAATTCTTTTGTGTTATGTGTGATTTATTCCTTCTTATCAGTTATATGTGTTCATGCTTGATGTTGCTTATGGTTAATTAAGCTTCTGCAAAGTTTATGGTAGATGTAGATCTAGTATTATGCTTTAGTACATTGGATATATTAGTTTGATTTGCAGGTGAAATTTCTACATGATATCAGTAAGCTAGTTGATTTGTAGATAAAATTCTACATGGTAACAGAGCAGAGGTGATAAAGGAAGAATAATATACAAGAAGGAAGAAGTTTGTGGTTTCTAGATATAGATATCGAGTTCTTATCACATTTTAGATTTGACCAATGGTGTTCTATGGTTTGAGGCTTGAGTATGCACTGGATGGCAACTCAAACTATATAGCTTGGAAGGACCGCATGGAGGCAATATTAGAGGGTAACAGGGTGAAGAACTTCATTGATCAAGAAGTCCCCAAGCCCTTAGGATCTAATGCCCAAGAGTTGGCGGAATGGAGGAAGTGTGTGGCTAGAGCTAGGAGAATCATCCTGGAGGGAGTTTGAGATCACATTGTCTCGAGCCTCCATGGGAAGGAGACTTCGTTTTCGATGTGGAAAACATTGAAACATCTTTATCAGAATAGCAGTGATCAGAGGAAGCTGGCACTGAAGGACAAACTTTGAAAGATCAAGTGTGAAAAGGGCGACATAATCTCTATGTATCTGACCAAGCTCACCACATGCAGGGATGAGCTTGCAAGTGTAGGGGTCATGACAACTGATGATGACATGGTGAGTCTTGCACTCCTCGGACTTCCTAAGAGCTGGCATAGCTACCAGGACTCAGTTAATGGAAGAGAGAAACTGCCAGATTGGGAATGACTATGGTCATATTTGATGTAGGAGGAGATCAGATGGAGCACCAGAGACGGTTCTTCATCCATGGAGAATGAACAGAACTGTGCCTTAGCAAGTAAGGTGAAGAAGGGGAAGGAGAAGGTTTCTCTTCCTGAATCCAGTTCTTCCCATGGTGGGAAGAAGGTTGACAAATCGAAAGTGCGATGCTTTCATTGTCATGAGGTGGGCCATCTTGTTACAAATTGTTCACTGAGGAAATCCAAGAAGGGATCTAACGAAGGATCTGAAGGTGGGGCACTTGCTTCACAGTTCGAGTTGGATTTCACACTCTTCACATGCATGGTTTAATCCATGGTCGGAAGTGGTTGGTTTCTTGATAGTGGGGCTTCTTTCCACATGACCGATGACAAGAATTTGTTCAGTACTTTGGAGGAGAAAGATCTCCAGATACTCATAGTGATGGGTAATGATGAAAAGTATAATGTCTGAGGTGTAGGCACAGTTATTTTTCAGAGGGAGCATGGAGATTTCCTGACCTTGACTGATGTCAAGTATGTACCAGGACTAAAGAGAAACTTGGTGTTGATCGCAATGCTGGAAGACAGAGGCTATGATGTAGTCTTCAGTAAGGGAAAGGTTTTCCTTATACACATCATCACTAGATAGGTGAAGCAGATTGGTTCATGGATCAAGAATCTATATGCTCTTGAGGTTCAATATGCATGCAAAGCCTTGAGAAACAAGGAAACTGATGGAGACTTGGTGGTTGAGAGGGAGGTATATTACCTCCCAACATATAGCGCTAGAAGAAGTCTTAGGCGATTGTGGAGGGGCCCCGATTGGTGCAACAACTTCAGGAGGTTGTGGAGTAGCCACAACAAGGGAAGCTGAGTGAAGATAGAGTAGAGACATCTACTCATGCAGAGACCTCCAGTAGCGGGAATCTTCGAGCTAGGTGGGCTGAGGGATTACATGTAGCCATACCTCTAGGTAGGAGGTGGGGCGATGTAGAGTGATCGTCCCAAGGATGAGGGGTAGGATCCTTGAGGTACCCAACCTCTTGGATGAGACCTTGCTATGGGAGCCCCGATGTGGAGTAGCAGGAACTGACTGATTGGGTAGAGACAGATGTAGATGGAGCGGCAGAGAGAGATACAGTGCAGGGAATCCTAGGACAGCGTAGAGCATGTAGGCTGCAAAAATGCGAGAGGCACAAGTGTGTTGCATAGTGCAGGGTAGCATAGAGAAGGGTGCAACACTGTGAGATGCATGGAGATGTTGCAATAGTGTAGAGGTCAAAAAGGGAGCACTTGTCAGCAACAGGTGCAGCTTCGACATCAGAGTATGTTTCTAGCCCAACAAAGAGGTCAATTGGGAGTTTTTTTTTGTTTCGAGAGTTGTTGGAGCAACCACACTTGGTAGATGTGTTGCATGTAGAAAATTCTAGAGGTACAGGATCGGGTTCGAGAGGAAGCCTTTCTTGTTGAGAGGGAGTGTTGAAAATTGGCAACAAGAAATTGCTAAAAATAGAAGTGCTAAAAATAGCAGTTTGGGCATCAGTGCTGGATTGGGCAACATGGAATGAAAAATGGAAGTGCTAAAATAGAAGTTCTATTTTTAGCAGTGCAGTGTGGATTCCTATTTTAGTCAATCCTTGGTCTAAAAAAGGAAGTAAAATTCCAATTTGGTCTTACTAGTAGTTTGAATATTAATTAATTAATTTAGGTTGAGTTAATTGGTTAAGGAAAATCAAACTTGAAGTCTTTGTGAGAACATGCAATAATTTCTCCACTGGTTGGGGAATGTGTCCTTGATTTGCTCCACTGATTGAGGAATTAAGGATGAGTTCTATATTGAGAGGATCAGTTGACTTAGTTTATCATAGTCAAGTCCAGTTAGATTAATTTAACAGTTTGTTAAATTAATGAGATTCAGTTTATTGATGCTTGCATGCATGTGAACACTAGTATTTTCAAATAACTGAGTATTCACTCATGGATAAATGATGCATGGTAGTTCAAATAGAGACCCAGTTGAGATCAGATGAGGGAAAATGTACTATCAGTTGCTAGGATATTCCTAGTGAATATTCATTGCATGAGGAAGGAATATTATTCCTTCTAGTAATGTGTAGTTGGACTTAAGGTGACAGCAGGTATGATTTGACCAATTCACACATGCTATATAATTGGACCCCAATCAAAACTGTGCAAGGAAAGAGGGGCTTGGAGGACTTGTGGAGCCTATATATACATGCATAGATAGTCCATGAGCTATATCATCGGAGTACAGAGGAAGTAGGATAGATTTTGAGCTGATTTTTTTTGTATGTTATTGAGGATTTCCACTTGATTGATAATATTGAGGTGGGGTTTCAGGCTGGTGCTTTTCCCGGATAAATTATTTCGTGTTATGTGTGATTGATTCCTTCTTATTAGTTATATGTGTTCATGCTTGATGTTGTTCATGGTTGATTAAGCTTCCGCAAAGTTTATGGTAGATGTAGATCTAGTATTATGCTTTAGTACATTGCATATATCAGTTTGATCTGTAGGTGAAATTTCTACATGATATTAGTAAGCTAGCTGATTCATAGAGAAAATTCTACAAATGTCAAGGAGGTAGGTAGAAATTCAACCAAAGAGAAGATGGAGGATATAGAAAACAAGGATAAATAATTTGGCACACAAATGACAATTGAGAGATATCTGGATCAAGAGTAAAGATTTCATAAAATCATGGAACCTCGATCCCATCTCAGGGCGGGGGCTAAAACCACTGGGTAAATAATGAATATAGTCTCTTATAATTCTAATGTTATGGGTATAAATATGTTCAAAATAGAATTAATAATATATTTTCCATAAATATAGAGAAAACCCTCCATCCTCCTCCTCTAGTAGACCAAGCTAGAGGTGATGAAAGTAGTCAAGGTTTGTAAAAAATAGTGAAAAATAGTGATGGAATGGTAGTCAATTTGAGGGGCACATTTGGTGGTAGATGAACAATTTAGAATAGTCTATTATTACATGTTTTTTTCTCTCTCCAAACACAATATTGGATTATGAGGAGTTTTACTCATTAGTAGTTGGGATAAGGGATTAATATTATTAATCTATACATGCTAGTTGTCTACAAGGAAAAGAAAGAACACTAGTATTCATTATTATATCTCTTGGAAATTAAATACACACAAACCAACACAATACCAAGTGACTTAAATTTAGTTTTAAGTCACAAAGAAAAATGATGAGGAGGCATAATAAGAGATCTATTTCAAGAAAATATGGAAGGTACAATAAATAATTGAGACTTAGTAGATATAAAACCCAACAAAGAAAAATACCCATGGTATAACAAGAAAATTGGTCACTAGCATATAAATGCTCAACTTGACCAATTTCTACTACATAATGAATTTTTGAAAAGCAACTCTAACACATCCTCCAAAATTATTTCTTGGGTATCCTCTAGTCATAAACCACTTGTTTGAAAATGTTGGAAGCACTAGAGTATGGTCCCATCTCCTTCCATTTTAATCCACCCTAGCCTCAAGAGTAATCAACCATGAGAATAAATTCAAAAGGATGAAGCAATTATATATTTTGTTCTTTTATCTATATATGGGATAAAAAATTAAAGGCTATTAAATTTGACCTCAAATTTTGGGAAAGAAGGATTACAAACCTTTACACAGGGAAAAAGAGGAACTCAAATTGTATTTGGTATTTGTTCAAGATAAAATGGAGTTTGAACCTATAACTAGTGAGTTGTTAAAAGAGGAAAACATGACATTTCAAAAGTTTTGTAGGTCCATAAGATTGAAATGGGATGTGTGGAGACTAAAATGCCATAATTTATGCTTAAAAACAAAGGACAAGAAAAATTATTCCTTCCACAAAAAAGAAAAATCTAGGGTGTTTAAAAATCATGTAGACGAGACTCTATGGGGAGGATGTATTGATAAAATATGTTGCTCATTCTGATTTTGAGGACGTATACATAGTAATTGAGGGACTTAATTTAATAGTAACAACAACCATGATATAAAATATTCCTTCTGTTATTGATGATGTTGAGAATGAAGACTTAATGGAAATCATTTCATAGGATGAAATACATAGGCCTATATGGGTTTTGGATCCATAGAAATCCTTTGCACCTAATGGAATTATAATTCATACTTATAGGTCTTGTTGGAGATTTATTTTGTTAAGCTTCATAGATCCTTCTTTTTCATTATAAATTATGCAAGTAGTTTACATCCACTTAGCCTGTTTAGGTGGTCTCAACCTACCTCATGGGAAACCAAGTCTGTTGACCACCTAACTGCATTATAATCCATCCAGTATAAAACAATACTTAGTATATCTATCCAAGCTATATAAACTTGATTATCATGTCCACAACCATATGATGTATGTCTATATATATATATAGAACTTCAAACTAGAAAGTAAAAGCTATTTGCATATAAAATTAATAAAAAAAGACTATGAATACATCCTTCTAGTTCTCCTATTCGGCAGATGCCAAGGTAACCAAGGCCGGGTCTTTCGCACTGGAACTGGGTAGATTAGTCAGCAAGAACAGGCATGAGAAGTGTTTCTCGATACAACCCAGGAAACCATCCTATTTTTGCAATTGGAATTGCAACTTTTGAAAGTTCTGCGTATATGCTGGAAAATCCTTAATGGCAGTCATCGAGATTTGTTCCATCACCTTGCCTAAGAGGAATTTTAGCAACCAATACAGGTATAGAGTTTATTTTTATTGCATCTCTTTGCTGCGAGTGTGTCCTGGATGAAGAACCAAGACCTTCCAATCTTCCACATCCACTGCCCCTATGCTCGCATGTTTGTTGATATCCTCCTCCCACTTGGTAATGAGCTGCTAAATCTCCTCTCTTGTGCCACCTGCATATGCAGCAGATGCTTCTTGGATTAGGCTAGCATCTGGTTTCCTCCCATGACATTTTCCAACTATGCTCGACTCAATCTCGACCTCGCTCTCCTGTGGCATCTTGCCTCTGTCCTTGACTTTCATTACACGAGCCATTGCTATAATGTCTCGGGTCCTTCTAACCTACTGTTGTCCTTTGTCGGGATCAAGCTTTAGTTCTTTCTTCTTCAAAGGGAAGTTACCTGTTATAGGAACAAGCAACCAAGAATTTTAAGCCATTATTTTCATAATCTCCATCAGCCAATGGTTCTGCTCATTCGAAATTTCTTCCCCCCATGCATCCTATTCAAAGTCCCCAAGCACGAGGAAGCCCCACTCGGGACACCTTGAACACCCCTGCATGTCTCCTACCCTATGCCTACAATAGCCATGGTTTTGGTCTTGAATTGCATGGCCATCTACCTGCCCAGTAGCCCAAAAGCCCTATCTATAGGAGCCACACTCCTTCTCCCTTGTGCCTCTTGTTGGCTGACCTCGTCCCCTGTCCCCCTGACTTCATCTTAGCAATTCTTGACACTGCTTATGTCGAGCTCCCGACTTCTAAGCCCCTTCCTCCACTAGGTATCCCTCCCATACCTTACGAACCATCCCCCACTCCAGCCGCCAACTGAGGCCTGCCTGGCCAGATTTCTCAACATGCCAATTCCCCAATTCCGGAGGACCCCTACCCTCGACATCCTCCCCCTAACTAACTACCCTTAGGGGCTTGGCGTCTGCCCTCAAGGCCCCTGTCTTCCTCAATGCCATAGCCTTCGCGACTCATTCCGGGACTAAGATTGGACTTAATGCTAATGAAATTGACGCTACGTTACCCTTTCCCCTTTGGTTTTCCAAGATGACGAGTGGAAAAGGTTTGCTTAGCCATAAGTCTTCCCTCCCCAGATCTTGCTGGAGAATTATTAAACTGATATAAAAAGAATGTTTCTATGTGTCCAAAATTCATGTAGAATTGTTGATAATACAAGCTTATATTTCTTAGCTCTTATCCCAAAGGAAGCCAATCCATCATCCTTTTCAAGATTCCACCTCATATCCCTATGTAATACTTCCTAACAAATTCTAATTAAGATAATGGTCAATAGTTTTTTCCAAAAATCATATCAAATGACCAGGGAGGGTTTATGTAGAAGCACTAGATCATGGACAACATCATAATGGTTTAGGTAGCAATCCATCACATTCATGTAAAAAAAGTAAAAATGTATAATAATCAATATTGAGGTGAAAAATGCTTTTGATAAGATATGCAACTCCTTCATCTTCAAAATTTTCTTCAAATTTGGTTTCTCACTTGTGTTAATTTATAGGGTCACCTCATGCATAAGAAACATTTGGATAACTCCATTAGTGAATGGGATACACGCTTTTTGAAAAAGGAAGTAGGGGATTGTGGCAAGGGTGTCCATTTCCCATTTCATATATATTATCATGGATAAATCATTAAGCAAGAAACTGGAGGAAGAGTGACATGATGGAAATATCCTAGGAATACAACATGTAAGGGGAATAAAATATATAAACCACTCTTAGCTTTTGATGACATTCTTGTTCTTGAGAGCCTCATCTATTATAAAAACTAGATTTAAAAATGTGTTGGATCTCTTTATTACTGCTTTAGGATGGAGAGCTAACAACAATAAGAGCCAAATATATGTGTGGAACATAAGCCAAAATCATCTCCAAACCATTTCTAGAATAACGATGTTCCCTCATTAGGAAACATGGAATTTTTTTAGATACCTTGGAATGCCCATATACTTTTTTGTATGTAGGCTTCCACAATTAAGAAACATATTGGGAAAATCCTTTTGGAGTATCCCTTTGTGTATTTCATGAAACGCCCAACATTTTTGTTGAACACGTCACCCATCATTAGGGACTAGAAGCTAAGTGAGAGGTTAAGAAAAGAGAGACCGAGAATAAATAAGATTTGATGAGGGTGAACATTGAGGAAGAGAAGGATATGAGTGAGTGAAATATGGAGAAGAATAAGGAATAAGATAGACTATATTTAAATAGAAAGAGTCCAATTAGATTAAAAATCAGTTAATTAAAATACCAAAAATTTAATTAATAAATAATTAAAGAAAATAAAAAGTAGTAATAAGAATCATAAAGATAAAAAAACCAATTAAAAAGTATTATAAAATATTAAAAATAATAATATTATAATAGTAAACAATAATCACATATACATAATAATAATAATAACAAATAATAATCATATTTATTAATGACGTGATATTAGGAGGAGGATTAAGATTAGAGATAACAACTTATAATAATAATAAAATTATGTTACAAGATAGAAGAAGATGAGAAAAATATTATAGAAGAGGGAGTGCACGCTGAATTTGTGAAAATGTTGGAAAGATAAAGCTTTGTTAAATATTAATTATCAAAGGTAAAGATATAGAAAGTTCTAAATACATATTAAAAGATATAGAAAGTTCTAAATACATATTATAAGAAGGAAGGGTAAGAAATTAACAAAAAACTAAATAATAATACTAAGGATAAGAGTATATATATAGTCTCTTATCCTTCTATATTAATATCAATATGAAATAAGTTAGGAGAGAAGATATTATATCAAAAGAAGGGTTAGATTTTAAGAAGAAAGAAAAAATAAGAAAAGAGGAGAGGAAAAATGAAACGGAACGGGGGCAGGGGACACATTCCAAGGAGAAAATACTAAGAGAAGGGAAAGGGAAATCTAAATGGGGAGGAAGAAGATAAGGCCTAAAAGTGTGTTGGTTAGGATTGTTAAAGAGGATATGGATCATGGGTTTCTACGAATGGATAATCTTATAGTCATTTTCTCGGTTGAATTTATTAGGATGCTTTTTATTTTCGAGAGCTTCTCTGATGACGCTGGTAGAGCGAAAGGTGTTAGAGGCCAAAAATTTGGTTTGGTCAAAGAAAATTAAATGCTTGATATTATGAGAGTGCTCCACAATAGCGAACAGAGATGTACAATTGTGATAGGTGTTAGCTATGTGCTCATTGAGTGAAGCTTTAAAGGATATCTTAGTTTGGTCTATGTAAAACTCTCTATAATAGTAAGGGATTTGATAGATTCTTGGGCCGAGCATAGGTTCAACCTTGTCTTTGGCATATCTAAAGAGCTCGCTTAGGGTTTTATGGGGTTTGAACAAGGTTTTGATGTTATTTTTTGAAATAACCTTGGATAATTGATCGATAACCTCTTAAATGTAAGGTAGAGAGACTTTGGCTAGGGGTTAATGGCTAGAATGGGATTTAAGATTGGAATGAATGGTAGTGTGAAAGGATTTGTTGATATGAGAAGATGAGTAACCCTTGGCCTTAAATTCTGTTGATAGACTTGACCTTTTCATTTTCAAATGTTTTAGGATCAGAGATATGTATGGCTCGAGTGATCAAGGTTTTTAAAATGGTGGATTTTTGGGTCGGGTGGTGACAAGAATGGACATGTAGGTATGATGCAAGATCATCCTTCGCCTCTAGCGATAAACACCAACCAAAAAAAATTCAATTTCTGATTTAGCTGTTTTGTAAGATGAATTAGAGTACTACACATCCTTGATTGTGTAGTTTGTTGTAATTCCATTTTCTATCAAATCATTTTATGAGGTGTTGCTACAGAATCCATGCTACGAAACAACCCTACCCACCTGTCATGAAATTACTTGTAAACCATGAATGTTTTTATTCATAGGGTATGGGATTTGATGGTGGAACATTTTGGAAGAAGGAACAATAAAACATGTCCATCTTCCAAACTAAAAAATGAAGGGATCGAAGAGGTTGTTTAAAAGGTATCAATTGGGATAAAAGAAAAGGAAGGGGATTCACCAGTTCAAGGGTATCTCTAGACACCAAAGGAAGAAGTAGTGATTTTGATTACGAAGTGTTGAAATTTAGTTGCAAGATGAATTTCTAGACATGGTAATTAGTATTGACTAATATGCATTCTTTTTATTAGTATTTACTTTGATTAGTTATGTCATCACGTAGTTACACATTAAAAGAATATAGAGATCATAATGCATAAGAGACAAGAGACACCAGAAGATAGGCCAAAGGCCAGGGAAAAAGCCCCAAGGGGAAAACCCATCAATCCTTTCCTTATAACTTCTTCATCAATAAGATAAATCCAATTCAAACAAACCAGTGATCCAAGTACCAAGTCCGCCCCCCAAAACTCTGCCACTTTCAGTACATAAGATATTCCACCAATCAACCATAGGTCTGTCCTTAAATTTCTCTGAAACTCGCATCATCAGGTACCTCTGGAATTCACATTATAATTATATAATGTACTCACATAATCAAGGGAGGTTGTAGTTTTGAAACTAACAATCAACAGATATAATAATCCTCGAATAACATGCATTATCACAAAGATAATGTTCTTCAAATAACTCATTTTGGACATAATTACAGTACCATAAAAGGCACAAAGTACCATAAAAGGCACACATATACAAAATTATCGTGTCTTAGGAAGCTTTCTTTTATAGAAGTATGGTGTTTTATGCAGCTCACATTTCATTATTCATACTTTCTTTCTTAGGAACCTTTGTATTTTACCTCATACATTTGAATTCTTCACCACAGATAATCACCGAATTGGCTGCCAAATGTTGGAGGATAGGTTCCAATATATAGTTGTTCCCACATGTGAAAAAAATGACTCTTGGGTTAGCTGACTTGTCATCTTGGAGGGCCAACTTGGAAACATGGAGGGACAAATGACACTTACAAAAATTTTTCTCTTCTTTTCACAAGGTCACGAAGAGCATGCCCTTTGACTTTTCTTTTGACCTAAAATAAAGCATGAATAACATGATGCAAGATAATAATAATAAATTCTTTTTATTTTTTTTGTTTTTTACATGAAATACATATTGATACAAGTATAATGACAATTATGAAGACCGAAACTAGTTACAATATCCAACACTCCCTCTTACTAGGGAAGTAATGACTCATATGGATATTCAAGTTAAAGACTTCTATAAGAAAGGATTTGGATTGATAAGGATCAATGCTAATAGCATCATCATAACCAACATTGTCAGACTACAAAGGCCTTGAAAAGTACACTCTATCTCTCCACTAGATTAGAGCACAATGTTGGGATGTGTTCAATAGAACACCACATCACTTCTTCGAGTCACAAACTCCACCTAGGATGATGTAAGTGTGATTCAGGCCTACCTTAAATCCCACAGTCTCGCTACCTAGGATTTATTCTCAAAAGGCCCTTCCTTCAAACTGCTCTTCATTTGCCTTCGAGATGCAAGTCCATTTTCTAACACTTTGGGAGGAGCTAAGGGTAAAGCCTCTATTCTAGTATTTGTTGTGTCTCGTGGCCACTTTAATCTAATGTCACAACCCTTTATTTCCTTACACCTTTGATGCACAACCAAGCGCTCCAATGCCACAACCCAACCTTTATTATAACATTAAATCATGATTCCCTAGCTTAAACTTCATGATCTAGCATACTATCTATTACCACATAGTCTTACTATATTCATTTATTTGCTACTTGTCCACCAACGCTGCACCCATGGACCCACTACCACCTGGTCCCTGCTCCTCATTATGTCTGACATTGTTTTCTTTTGGAATTAAAGAGATATTTTGGGTGGTCCACTTTCCACACATGCCTGGTCCTTTGTGTCACTCCTTCACTCATCTATCAATGAATGGGAAGTAACAAATTGCTTTTAATGAAATGAAATGAAATTTTAACATCCACGAGACTAGATATAGTCTATGGGACCACTAGCTTCCTTGTTTTTTTTCCTTTTGCAATTAAATCCTCTTATTATTCAAATTAATGATGAGCTCACCCAACATTCTAATAGTCCCCTCACTAAAATGACAATGCCAAGGAACTGATGTTAACATGCTGCTATAACTGTCTCTAATGTCTCTGAAAGGATCACATTCCAAAATGAAATGTTTTTCTGATTCCATTGCCCTAGAGGTGCAAAAATTATACGCCCGTTCTTCCCAATCTTCTTTAAGTATTTTCCACTGACCTGTTTAATATCCCAATGTAATAGTAAAGAGGGCCTATGAAAATTGCTGGGGTGAAACCCTTCGGGTGAGACCCACTACTCCTGCACTTTATTACTCTGGCCTGATCTTGTTGGCCTGGTTCAATGGAAAGAAACCTTTATAAAATAGTCATGTTAGAACCTCTAGGAGGGACCCACAGTTCCATGTGAGCCCAATCCTTATCATCTCAACGTTCTCTCCTATTGGGCAACTACAACCTTTTTCAATGCCTGGTTGTCTCGACATCTAGTTAGCCCACCTCCTTCCTGATGCAATCCTTGAATACTGGGATGGAATCTCCGACCCGACACTATTAAGTGAAATATTTTCCTAATGATTCTATCTCCTAAGGTTTTCAAGCAATGTAATTCCATCGAGCTTCAAAAGAGGTAAGTGTTGCACCTCCTCCATGCTTCTATTGTGCCAATCTAGATTTTCATCTTTGAATTCGGTTAAGTCACGACCTTATCATTGCAACCCTTGCTTTCTTATCACCACAACAGCTCATCAACTTCAAAAAACCCTTTACCATAAATTTATGTGTTCCTCTATGATACTTATGCTACGCAACTCTGATTCTGGGGATCAGTTCTTTGTTCATTAAATCAACTTCAACCTTATTCTATAAATTATATCCTCTCTGAATTACCATTGATAGTGTTCCTATAATGTCCTCCATCCTGACATTATCTGCTACGATCCTGCAATGCACACTCATTCTTAACAACAAAATATAATACTATATAATAACAAATAGAGTCTAAGTGCACACAGGTTTTAAACACAACATTTCTTCTATTAGTGCATAACAATTTACAAAATCCCTCCTGGCCTGGTTTGCATTTAAGTCCCTCTCTCGGCCTTGAGGCCTTCTTGATCCTCAAATTCTTCAAAAATCCTTGTTACACACATTTACTCTCCACATCATTCATTTACATTACCAAATACAAGAGGATTCTGAACTAATTCAGTTCAGATCGACCGTTTTCTTACTTAAACCTCTAATCTAGGATTCTCTAGATCCACAAATCTTTCAAGGATTCTAACTACTCTCAAATCTCTCCAACTCACTCAAATATTCTTGAGATACATCCTAAGGAATATATATGATTACAATTTCCTTCTTTAATTACATATTTTCTAGAAATATTTAATACATAATATATACAAATAATTAAAAAAAAAGCACTCACTCAGGGAACTAACTCCCTTGGTAAAGAAAAGACCCCTAGTCTAGTCAAAATGCAAATTTGACTTGGAATTCGAATGCTCCTGCATTAGACTCTCAATGTCGAAAAGAATCATGGTATCATGACCACGTGCTTCCATATGTTTATGAAAAATCCTCCCAGGTCCCAAACTTTTGTTTGCAACTGGTCTTCCTCTTTGTTGTGTTGTTGCTATTTTACTGCTTCCTGTTCTTCATGTCTCCATACTTTAGGTTGTTGTCCTTTTGATTTTCTGATACATACTTTTTTAGTCAGCTGTATTTCTTTTTTGGATTTCCTCCCCCTTTTCAATACTTTTTCTTGTATATCTTCCTCATCAACATCCACATTTCCTCTATCACCTCATCAATCTCCAATTTTGGATGAAATCCATTCTTGTCATGTCCTCAACCTGTTGCATATCTTCTTTCACAAGAGTTATAAAATTATTCTTCATTTTTGGCTTGCATATCCCTTTATCAGTATTTTGTCCACATTTTGTAGTTTGAATATGTAGTTTTTGGCTCTCTATCCTCCACTCTAAGAAGTTTAACTCTTCAAACAATTCAAAATCACTTTGAATTTCCCCCATATCCTCTATATTTGAATTCCTTTCCAACCATTGCTTATCATCTTCACTTATGCCTTCTTCTGCAGGCATGAGACCTCCAATTAAGATCTCGTCGAGCATGTCTTCGTGAAATGTTCCTCCTTCTTCAATTGTTACTTCATCCTTTGAGGCTATTCTATTTTCTACACCTACATGATATGTTGCTTCATCTAAGTCAAAAATAAAGGATGGTACTCCCTAGATTTCCTACGGCATAGTAGTTTCCTTGTTAACTTTGACCTCTTCGAAGATATTTTGCACATGCTCACAAATTGTTTCCATCTCAATCATTTCCTTGAGAAGTCTCATTTATTCATTACCATACACAAATACATCAGTCAAGCACTAATCAATACCTACCAAACTTACATACATACACAAAATGTCAGATTCAAAAGCATAGTTCTCTTCCTTTTCCAAGGCTTCAGATGCCTTTTCTTCCTCCTAAAGGTTGTATATAAGTTATTCTTCAATTTCTTTAGCTTCTTCTATACCAAAGAACACATTGCTTTCAAACTCAGTTGCTTTGAGTTCCTCCTTCAGCCTGTTATACTTCTTCTATCTCAAATTTCTTTGCAAAGAACACCATATTACCTGCTTCTTCCTCATTATCCATCCATAACATCCACACTCTAAAAAATAATGGTTGGGCTTATCAAAATATGCTCTTAGCTCAACCAAATCTCTCTCCTTTCACTCATCTTCCTCTTCTTCAAGCCTATTTCTTTGGAATTTTTTTCTCTCTTATTGTGACTTCCGCTTAAACCCCACACATGACTATCAGTAGCCATTTTTACCTTCCTCTCGTGTGAACTCTCCTTGTTCACTTGTGAGATGCAAGAAGCCTATCTTCCTCTCCGTCTAACCAATTTTTTTTCTTGCTACCATTACTAAGATCTCCTCTTGGTCTCTTCTTTCTTGCTCTAGCTAGTTCTACCTGCACAAACCGTGGAACTACCTTTCTGATAACTTCTACCTAACCTCTCCTTGTTGGAAGTCACCTTTCTTATGGTTCCCTGTAGTAGAACCTCTTCTTCTTCTTCTCTTGAGCACGTCTGCTCCTCAGCTTCTAAGTTTTTCTGTATTTTCCATTTCATATGCTCACTCTTCTTGAGAAATTTACTCTCCTCATCTCACAATCTCTCTTGTTTCTATTAGGTTCAGTCATAATTCTTGCTTAAATTCTCTAGCTATTCTTTCTTCCCTTCTATCATAACTTTGTTGTTATGATAGTTGCTTCCTTCTTCTGGTCATGGCTTTGCTACTTAAACATTATTATATTTGGTTTATTCCCTTGAACCAAATCCTCCTCTAACATTACCCTTTATCTTCCTTCAAATTTCTCACATATGTTACTATAATTTTAGGTTTTTTTCAAAGAGAAGTTATCCTCTAATCTTAAGTTCATGGTATTTTTTTTGTGCTCTTATTTTGGACCTATTTCAAAGGGAACACCTACTCTCTTTTTCAAAACATAACAATCAAACTATCATAACCAATTACCTGCCAAATTCCTTGCTCATGTTGCTACAATGATATATTCGTTCCTCTAAAGGCTATCATTCTTTCATTTATGCCAAGTCCTTAATCCTAGACTGCTAAACTTCCTATCTTTCTTCGAGATCTTGCACCTCTAGTTTCACTGTCCTATCTTCATCATTGTCATACGCCAACATTTCTTCAATCTCTGCTTGCAACCATCAATCCTCATTTTCCTACAAATTTGAAAAACAAAAGCATTTTACCCTTTTGGGCCTTCTCCACTGGTCATCTACCTATTATCCTCCTTTGTCTATTTACTTTCCATAATGTCACTGTTTTAAAACAAGCAGGTCTAAAATCTTGATATAATACCACTTGATGTAAGCTTGATTTAGGCCTACTTTAAATACCATAGTCTCGTTACCAAGGTGTTATTCTCGAAAGGCACTTCCTTCAACCCACTCTTGGTTTTCCTTTGAGATGTAAGTCCCTTTAATAACACTGTGTGAGGAGCTAAGGGTAAAACCTCTGTTCTAGTATTCCTTGTGTCTCGTGGTCACTTTAATCTAATGTCGCAACCCTTTATTTCCTTGTGCCTTTGATGCACAACCAAGAACTCCAATGCCACATCCAGACCTTTCTTATAACATTAAATCGATGTTCGCTGACTTAAACCTCCTGGGATAGCCTACTAGCTAATACCACGTAGTATTCCTCTATTTGTTTATTGGTTACTACATCTTCCAATTATGCACGCATGGCCCTACTGCCAGTTGGTCTATGCTCCTCGTTATGCTCGAGACTGTTTGATTTTGGAACTGAAGAGAACTTCCGGGTAGACCACTTGCCACACAATCCTGGTCCTTTATGTCACTCCTTGACTTGTCTATCAATGAATGAGAAATCCTAAACCACTTTTAATATCTTGATGCAATAATAAAGAGGGCCTACAAAAATCGTTGGGGTGAAACCCTCCAGGCAGGATCCACTACTCCTCTGCTTTATGACTCTAAACCACTTTTGTTGGCCCAATTCAATGGAAAAAAAACCTTTATGGAAAAATTTTAGAGTAGAACCTATGGGCAGGACCCAGGGCTCCATGTGAGCCCGATTCTCATCATCCTGATGTCGTCTCCTGTTGGTCGACTATCTCCTCCATTAATTCTTGGTTGTCCCGATGTCTAGTCAACCTACCTCCTTCCTGATGCACTCCTTTCTAAAAAATTGGGATGGAAAATCCGACCCGACACTATTAAGTGATGGATTTTCTTAATGATTCTATTTTCCGACACTGTCAAGCGACAAACTTATGTTAATCTTCAAATAAATTAAGTGTCGCGCCTCCTCCAGACTTCTACTATGCCAATCTAGACTTTCGTCTTTGAATTCAATTAAGTCATGACATTATCACTGCAGTCCTTTCTTTCTTATCGCCAATGCGCCTCATCAACTTCACAAAATCCTTAACCGTAAATGGATGTGCCCCTTTATGATACTTCTGTTGCACAAATTTGATTCTTGGGATCACTGCTATGTTCATTCAATCAACTTCAGCCCTATTGTCAAATTTCTATCCTTATTTAAATTAACATTGATAGTGTTCCTGTAACATTCTGCCTCCTGAGCTTATATGCTACACTCCTACAACACACACTCATTCTTAACAAAAAAATACAATACTATATAATAACAAACAGAGGTTAAGCTCACACTCAGGTTTTAAACAGGGCATTTCTTCTATTAATGCATAACAATTTACAAAAGGCCTCCTAGCTTGATTTACATTAATGTCCCTCTCTTAGTCTTAAGGCCTTCTCAACCCTCAAATTCTCTCAAAAATCTTTCTTACACACCTCTAGTCTCCACATCAGTCATTTAAATTATTAAATACGAGAGGATTCTAAACTAATTCAATTCATATCCACCATTTCCTCACTTAAACCTCTAATCTATGATTTTCTAGATCCACAAATATTTCAAGGAATCTAAATACCCTAAAATCTTTCCAACTCACTCAAATATTCTCGAGATCCATCCTAAGGAATAGATCAGATTACAATTTCCTTCTTTAATTACATATTTTCTAGAAATATTTAAATACATAAAATTTACAAATAATTTAAACAAAAGCACTGACTTAGGGAACCAATTCCCTTGGTAAAGAAATGACCCCTAGTCTAGTTAAAATGTAATTTTGACCTAGAAGTCAGATGCTCTTGCATCAATTCAAGGGTAGCTCCGGATGCTAAAGGAAGAAGTAGTAATGTTGATTACAAAGCGTTGAAATTTAGTTGCAAGACGAATTTCTAGAAATGATAATTACTTGTGACTAACATGCATTTTTTTCTTAGTATTTATTTTGATTAGTTATGTCATCATGTAATTACACATTAAAAAAATATAGATATCATAATGCATAAGAGACAAGAGACACCAGAAGTTAGGCCAGAGGCTAGGGCAAAACCCATATGGGGAAATCCGTCAATCCTTTCCTTATAGTTTTTTCATCAATGAGAGAAATCCAAGTCAAACAAATCAGTGATCCAAGTGCCAAGTCTTCCCTCAAAAAATTTACCACATTTATCCCATAAGATAGTCCACCAATCAACCATAGGTCTATCCTTAAATTTCTCTGAAACTCGCATCATTAGGTACCTATGGAATTCACATTATCATTATAGAATGTACTCACATTATCACTATAGAATGTACTCACATCATCAATAGATATTGTACTTATGAAGTTCACCTTCAAAAAATATAATAATCCTAAAACAACATGCATTATCATAGAGATAATATTCTTCAAATAGCTTGCTTTGCACAAAATTACAATACCATAAAAAACACACATATACAAAGTATAGTGTCACAGGAAGATTTCTTTTACAAAAGTATGGTGCCATGTGAATCTCACATTTCATTATTCATAATCTCTTCCTTGAGAATCTTCATATTTTCCCTCAAACATGCAAATTCTTCACCACAAATAATCACGAAATCGGTTGCCAAATGTTGGAGGATAGGTGCCAATATATAGTTGTTTCCACATGTGAAAAAAATGACTGTTGGGAAAGCTAACTTGTCATCCTGAAGGGACGACTTGGAGGGACAAATGGCACTTACAAAATGTAATTTTTCTTCTATCCATAGGATCATGAAGAAAATTCCCTTTAACTTTTCTTTCGACCAAAAATAAATCATGAAGAACACGATACAAAATAATAATAATAATTTGTTTTTCTTCTTTTGTTTTTTACATGAAATACATATTGATACAAGTATAATGACAATCATGAAGACTAAAACTCCAACACTCCCTCTGAACTAGGGAGGTATTCCTACTGACTTTTCAAGATATTCTCAATTTGAATACTTCTATAAGAAAGGATCCAGATTGATAAGCATCAATGTTGGTAACATCATAATAATCAACATTTTCAAACTATGAAGGCCTTGATAAGTACATTCTATCTCTCCACTAGATCATAGCACAATGCTGGGAGGGATTTAATACGACACCACACCGCCTCTCGAAGGCACATACTCCACCTAGGATCACCGAAGTATGTCCTCGATTAGAACATTTACCTCATGGAATGTCTGTCCTCCATACCACTCTTTATCCAAGTCTATGTACTTGACTTAGGGTGTTAATCCTAATGAATCATAGTACATGACTCAAGAATGTCTATCCAAGATGCTTATCCCTTCCACCATTCTCCTTATCCATGTCCATGTACTCCACTTAGGGTGTTAATCCAAATTCGTCATAATACATGACATAAGGAGAACTATGTGTCCAACATCACTCCTTCTCAACCTGGGAGGAGAAATGCATCCTCACTTCCTCTCAAATAGGAAGGAGATATCTACAATCCCAAGCTTCTGTCAGAAGTACTCATAATTTCCTTACATAAGTTATGTGTTACAAGACAACAACTAGGGCTTGGTATCAACAATTATGATGACCAATCTACCTTGAGCAAAATACAATTAACCTACTTATTGATGTAGTGCTCCAAAACCCTTTTGGCCTTGAACACATATTTATGTCCTTTTCCACCTATTTTTCTAATCACACAAATTATTCTTCCTCAAATTGTGTGTATCTCTATCAATCTCTAGGACATCCACATCTGTCCTTAAACACTCCTTGGCTTCTATGCATACACTTGATATTTTTTAACCTTAATTATGGCTTCTTGTACAATCCATGTCAACTCTAAAAATCTTCCTTAAAAGCTCCTCGAAACCTACGTTATAGCTCCACCATAGACCCTCTATCTCTGCACTATCCTTCAAGCGATTCAACCATACTTTTACTTCCCTCACACTAATTACATGAACTATGTCTGAAAACCTAACAAGGGAGCGACCCTACCTGAACAACACAAAAATGTGTGGTCCTATTTATAGAGAGTGTTAGCCAAAAAAATGCATATAAATATACCTACAAGTCTCGGTTAGCATCTGCCTAACTCAAACTTTGTCAAAACACAGAAAGAGACATAAAATTGGGCTTCTTCTTCACTTGGAAAGGCTCCTCTAGGCTACAACAACTTCAAATCAAGTTATTTCCATATAACATAATTTTGGGTCATATTTCGAATTCCAAGGATGTTATGTTATAGTGTTTTTTGAATTGACCATTCTATAGAGAGAGCTCATATTTTTGTTTGTTAACATCTAAAAACCTATATATATATTGTTTACAAACCTTTGATCCACCACATGAAGTTTTTTTTAAATTCGAGGGTCATAATCATATGGACTTGTCTTTGATTCAAGGGGTGACACAAATGTGTCATAGAGTGTGGTAAAGTAAAATTATAAGTACAGATATGAATGAATTCCTTTAGCCCGATAATGGGTCTAGCCACAACAGATACATTCTATGGAAGATTTCCTTAGGTTAGAATCAATCAAGAGGGCCTACCTCTTGCATGTTGGGTCCCTATAATACTAGTGATTACCCCATTACTATGGTAGTTGTACCCCTTATTTATATTGTTGTGCGTGCCCATATTTCCCCCATATTGTTATTACTGAGCCCCATAGAATCCCTCTATTGTTTATTTTGTGGCTTTATATTATTATTGTTAGGTCGGCTAGATTATATTGTGACTCCTTAGACTCCTATATATAGAAAGGAGGTTTTGTCATTTGAATCATCCAAGAATT
>APFE031399938.1:0-10583 GCA_000404065.3 Pinus taeda
ATTACTTTTCATCTACAAGCCGTGTACGAGTGTAAGAAGATATTTCCCTCTCAGATGACTCAATGCCTGAGATATTTCTGTATTAGACTTCTATATATTCCCCCTCGCATTTGTTAGCAGGGGTTGGACTCCGGATGTAAGAAATCTCTTGATATTTTTTCTGTGACTCTTGTGTTGTAAATTATTCAGACAGCTAATACAAAGAATGATGGGATTTCTCCAAGCATTGTCTCTCTTGATGTCTTGCTGGTGTATGGCTCAAATTTGCAGGATTCCTGTATATTTCATGGCTCAATAAGTTTTCTCGTTACTCCCTGTTACATGTATGTTTGTTATACTTTCATGTATGTTTGTTATACTTTCATGTATCATTCATGCTTTCCATGGATTCAATATCTAAATGGCCAAGAAAAAGAATAGTCCCAGGATTTAATCTTTGATTACCCTGGACTCAATTCTAGCCATTTCATATGTTTTCCTCAGTTATGGTATTTAAAGAGTAATTCTTCAGTGCTACCTTTAATACTATATCATCACAAGAACATGTTATTTCAGGAATTCAAGTAATTGCTCCTAAATAATAGACCTCCTTCACACTAGTCAGCTTAGTAAAGAATCCTTAAATGCTCTTTGCTAGTTGTCTATCATTTCACCATCACAATTTACAGTTTGTTTTGTGAAATACACAGGCCCTGTAATTTCAGCTGCACCAAGCCAAGATTTCAAGGAAGCAATAGTTACAGACCCCATTGCCCAATGGATTAGTGCCTTCTGAAGATAGCGCTCCAAAAAACTATCAGAAGCATCCTCCCAACCAAACATAAAAACAACCAAACATTCACTTCATAACTAGCCTAAAACTTCATTAAAACAGTGACAAACCTAACAGAGAGAGCCCTCTCTGACTACAGCTGGGCTAGAAACTGTAGTCAAAATATTGGTTAGTGGTTACCCCGGCCGTATTCCCTTGGGAGTCATAGGGAACAACCTGGGTGTTAACAGGAACTACACAAGTTGAGTGCTTCTTGCAATGTATTTTTTTGTTAGGGTCATTCAAACCCCAAAAATCAGGCAAAGGACTTGTAATCTATGCTTTGGGATGGAATTAGTTATAAGGGTCAATTCAACCAGTAAGGACTAGGATTCTTCTTGTCATTGCTTCTAATGGGCCCTCACTTATAGTGGGTCCCACAAAAGCACCTTGATTCATTACACTAAAATGACATTGGCTACCTTCATTGAGGAGAGACTAAGGGTTAGCTATCTTTGGGGGAGGGATTTTGTTGCAGTATACCTTTATTTTTCGAAATAATTTCAGCTAAAGCACATTCATTACCTAGGGATATTTGTAGGTAGGAGATGGCTTGGGTGGGCAGGGCCACCTCTTGGTCAACCTAGGTCATAAATGGTCACATATTCGATGATCCATGATTTGAGAGTGAAAGTGAAATTTGGGATAAGTAATGTATTGAACTGGTTTTTTTATTATTCGATTATGAACTTTGATGAAAAAAATGCCTTGTGGTGTTTTAGACACATGTAAACTTTAATGCAGACTCCATATTGAGGTCGAGGTTGGGAAAATCACTAACGCTCATGTTAGATAACTTTCCTTAGAGGGGATGCTAGGGCAAAGCCATAACTTCATTGGGAGCCCTATGAAATCCACGGTAGGTGGGAAATTGTTTTAATTAAAAAATCAATAATTGAAGGGCCTCTTGCATATGGGTTGGGTTTTGAGTCAAGAAACTAAAATGAGGAGAAGTCTAGTAAGAAATATTTGGTTCGGATGGGTACAAATCTCACACATCCTGAAGCAATCCAATAAGTGGCATGATGAGATTTGATGTAATGGTTGAACCTATGATGTAATGGACATGAACATGTTGAAGTAATTAAGATGGATCACAACTTTGGAACAAATTTTTAGGGATATATCTAGACTTATAAAATGATTGATTGTATTTTTTTAGTGTAGTTCCATATTACCTATCTTATGACAAAAATGTGTATGTATTTAAACATAATTGGGCCATAGCTAATGCAATAAAATTGTGTAATTACTCAACCATACAAGGATCACAATCTCTCCTCTTTGATTAAAGTTTCAAAGATCAGTGCAATGACCAAAACAATTAATATTGTGCTTATATTTTTTGAATTTATGAATTGTGGTGTTTCATCTTTAAGTACATAGTAACTGGTGTATTTACATTTCTCCAAATTATTTTATGAATTGAATTGTTTCATATTTATTATTTCCACATTCAATTTATATTTTTGAGTTATTTTTACCTAAAATCATATCCTTTTCATTGTGAGAGATAATTAGAGATAATTTCATATATTTATATGTATGTCTTTTTGTGTTTCTTCACTTTTAAATCACTTATTATTGTTTAGTTTCCTTGTTCATTTGTTAAATATTTTAATGGTGTATATAGTTTTTAGGATGTCAATTGGTAATTTGTTAAATATTTTAATGTTGTTATGTTAGCTACAAAATGGAATGGAAGCTTTTAATTTGAATTGGTTGCTCTATAATGCAGGTAAAGGAAGGAGAGGAGGGAAGAAAAAACTACATTTTTATATATGTTTTGATTAATGACTTTGAGACTTTTTATTTGATCCATCATATTTACAATATCACTCCATATTTTATACTTGTTCTTTGATCCATCAGAGTCACAATATCTATATTTTTAACATGATCATACTTTCATAATCATATCAAGACCTAACTACATCTATATTTTTAACCTTAAAAAGGATTAAAGATGAATAAGTAATGATTTCTTGAAATTCCATTACTTTAATCGTACTTTGGTAAAGCATATTGAGATCTTTGAGGTTATATAGTATTAAAGTTCATTGAATTAATTAGTGTAATCATTTTAATTTGTGAAACTTATACTTATATATATATATATATATATATATATATTATATATATATATAATATAATTATTTTTCAAGTTGTCCTGTGATCTCCAGGCTTGATTTGTGGCTTGAGGAACTGGACCCAGGGGCATCTAACATTGGGATCAAATTAGTGGTAATCATTTTAAATTATATATATATATAATATATAATATATATATATATATATATATATATATATATATATATATAATTATAATTTTTCAAAGTTGTCTGTGATCCTCCATAGGCTTGACTGTGGCTTGAGGAACTACAAGCCCAAGGGCATCTAAGTTGTCAAAAGTCGGTCAGGGGATCAAACCTGATCTGGGACGGCACCAACGCCTTAGCAACGAGGCCCATCCTGCAACCGGTTGTGCTAGTGGAGAGACTTGACAATCTAACTATAGTTATATTTTAATATAATTAACTAATGTATATTATAATCAACTATAGATTAACTACACTATAATATAAATTTGATTATGTTATTTAATGAATAACCATTTATTTGAATAATAATTAATTGTTTTTAGAATCATATAATAAGTATATTTTAATTAATAAAATAAAATTTGTTTTCTTAAGTTTTTATTATATGATGAAAAGATTACATTTGTATGGTTTAACGTTGGCAAAAAATTTAATGAAAACAGATTAAATAAATTATAATATTAATTTTAATTGATGATTATATATTAGAAAACGCATTATTGATTTTTTGTTAGAGGAATATTTTATGAGGAAACTTGAGTGATGTTTCCCCTGATTTGTCGATTTCCATTTATAAATTGGAATAAATTTCATGTACATTTGAAGAAACAACTTCAAACTGTAAAATAGAAAAAAGAAAAAGTACACATTGATTAAAATATAATGTGAAAAATAACTTATTTTTAGTTTTAAATGGTTGAAAATGAATATTTAATGGATTTGTTTTTGGTTAGATGCTAGTTTTTTTTTAACAAGTGCAAAAACATTGAAAGCTATAGCTTAATTGTATCAATAATTTAGATCAAATCGTGAATAGGAATCCTTTCCAAAATAAATGTTGTGTGTTATTTAACTATAAATATGGAGGATAGAGTAGAGTATTATGTGTTGTAGTGATGGGTGCCACAAATAACAAGAAAGCCACTGCCCGTGGCGGTAGTCCCTGCCGGGATCTGCCACAACAATAATACAAACAAACGCTCTCTGCAACATGCTAAATTCAATAACCCAGAGTTTACTCTGAGTTCTGTAAAACCATTAATCGACAGGGCAACGGACCTATATACCTTTCCACTAGCAAGTATGTTCTTCTGTCAATGTAAGGTACGCAAAAAGTTATAATAATGTCAATTGCAAAGAAAAAGTCTACAATACAAATAAACCTCCTTTCTGCTCCTCGATAAACCCAAACTCAAATGGCGAAACCCACGCTGAGTAAATCACTAGCACGATCGAGAACGTTTCCCAGGCCCCGCAAGTATAGAATGTTCAATATAAATACAATTATGCTTTTTCGTCCTGAAAAAAAATAGAATGTTCCCAGGCCCTGCAAGTATAGAATGTTCAATATAAATACAATTATGCTTTTTCATCCTGAAAAAAAGAATGTTCAATATAAATCGCTCTGTGAAACATTTCAGCCTCTCAGAAATTGTAACCCTCTGTTGTAATAAAATTCCCAGATTTTGATCTATAAAATCAAAGACTGTTACTAAACCACAGGACACAGATTTTTTCACCGTCACTAATACTTCTCTGTAATGCTATTTTTTCATTTTTCTCCCTCTTTAGATTTGCGAAAATATGGCATGTTGATGACGCATATTACAGGTAATGTATTACAATTTTGAATTTACTGGTAAAGGCCTTATTTTTTCGAATAGATTCCAAGCTCTTTCCGGGAACTTCGTGACTGATGACCTCTCAAGCTTCACTACCAAGATAAATTCACTTAATTCACCTTCTCCCTGATTCCAATTTTGTTTCTACTAATGATTTATCACTAGTTTTTTAGTTTTTTGCTCTCTATTTATAGAAATCACTATTTCTATCTTCTCATAATATCTTACCTATTACAGAATTTGCATAATGAACTAGGAATAATTAGCATTTCTACTATGTAAATATATTTAGAATCTGTGCATATAGACTGAATAACGAAATATAATGACAATATGTATAATTGCGGAGTCTAAGGGACTTGCATCAGATTCTGAACGGGTGATATATGTTGCTGTATATGATGCTGCAACATGAAGTTTATGTAAATTTTATGTAAATTTTTGGAATAAATATACCGTTTTTTTCATACCGGAAAAAAATCTAGATCCAGAATTAAAATCTTTAAATAATTATACTGTAATAATCAAAATTAACTTACCCATCTATAATTGAAATTAACTTACCCATAATTGACTTATTTTTTATCATAAAAAATATTGTTTTCTATGTCTTTATTGTAGAAAACTTCTACATACTATTTTCTATATATTGATTTATTATATAAATTGGAAAATTCTCCCACATTTTTTTTACACCCCATATCTAGATCTGATAAGTTATTCTTTAAGATAAATTATGCTGATAAGTTATTGACAAATAAATGTAATTTCTAATGTAGTTTTGACAGAGATCTGAGATGGAGAACTGGCGTGGAAATCATCCCCGTCCATTGCAAAAGTTATTGAGTTATTGACAAATAAATGTAATTTCTAATGCAGTTTTGACAGAGATCTGAGATGGAGAACTGGCGTGGAAATCATCCCCGTCCATTGCAACAGTAGCAATGATTTCCAGGTTACATCCTCTGCGCTTGAAGAAGCATATCATGAAGCCAAGAAGAAGAATATTAGGGTAAAAGGGATACTGGTAACCAATCCTTCGAATCCATTGGGTACCACAATGGAAAGAAAAACATTGAAGAACCTCTTGTCCTTTGCATCAGAGAAGAACATTCACCTGATATGCGATGAAATATATTTAGGATCAGTCTTTCTACCTCCCGATTTCGTAAGTATTTCAGAGGTTTTACAGGCCAGTGGAAGGCCAAATGACTCAGACCGCGTCCATATTGTGTACAGCCTTTCTAAAGACCTTGGCCTTCCAGGCTTCAGAGCTGGTGCAATATATTCTTATAAGGATACCGTAGTAACTACGGCTAGAAGGATGTCGAGTTTCAGCCTAGTGTCCTCGCAGACTCAGCATTTTCTTGCCTGTATGGTTTCAGATGAAGATTTTACGAAGAAGTACATAAAGGAAAACATGAAAAGGTTACGAAAAAGGCACAGGATTATGGTTTCTGGTTTGCAGAAAACTGGTATTAGCTGCTTGAAAAGCAACGCAGTTTTTGTTCTACTGGGTAAACCTCACACAGCTCCTGCCATCAAAGAACGTTGATGGGGTAATAAAGCTTTGGGAGACAATCCTGTATGAAATGAGTTTGAATGTAAGTCCTGGTTCATCTTGCCATTGCACTGAACCAGGGTGGTTTCGAGTGTGCTTTGCTGACATGAGCGAGAACACACTGCAAGTTTCCTTGCAAAGAGAACACACTGCAAGTTTCCTTGCAAAGAGTACACGCACACACTACAAGTTTCCTTGCAAAGAATACAAAGATTCATGAACAATAGTACTCGAACGGAGGAACAAAAGTAATAAATTAATTACAGTAATAAATTAATTACCACTGTTGCTGCTCGCAACTTGCAAAAGGCCTTGCACCATGCCATATTAGATAATTAAGAATGGAAAATTGGCATTTGAGGCCATGAATGGATGTTGAAATGATCTTAGCCCTGTAAATGCGAAGCAAAAGGCAGGAAAACATTTACAAAGGGCTCTGGCCCGAAAACTCTGTTCCTTCAACTCCTTCAGCTTCGGAAATTCTCTGCCCCTGAAATAAAACAGCCTCGGAACTCTTTGCCCCTGAAATAAAAGAGCCTCTGCTCCTGAAATAAAACAGCCCAGGAACTCTCTGCCCCTGAAATAAAATACCCCAGATTTTGGGGCAGGGCTCTGTGAAACAGATTGACCTAGCCGCACAACTGGCCAGTTGAATCATATGCAAAACTCAGAATACGTACGAAAAACTTAACCTAACTTAAGCTAAAATGCAACATACACTTAATCGATTAATAACATGAAAGAACAATATTACTTGATGAATCGTTCGGTGGAGAGAATAGACCATCTGCACCTTCAACGCAACTGCACTGGACGTGCTCTATGGCCGCCTTTTCGGTGGAGAGAATAGACCATCTGCACCTTCAACGCAACTGCACTGGACGTGCTCTATGGCTGCCTGAACGACGCCTATCAGAAATACATTAATGTTAATCATCATTATGAGAATGACCCACCCAGTGACAGCGGTAGATGCAACGGTAATAATAATAATAACGATGCCTCCGTTATTAATGGTATTATGAATCTATATAACAACACCTTGATCGACTCCGTCATTAATGGTATTATGAATCTATATAACAACACCTTGATCGACTCGTCTCACAATTCTGGCGCTTGCCCCGAAGAGGCCAACAGAAAGAGGGAATTGCAAAGAGTGGTAGATGCTTTTATTCAGGTGAAGGAGGCTACAGACATGGCATGGTTAGAAGAGCTAAAGCTGGAATCTCTTCTCCTCTTCCCTCATCTTTACTGCAAGAAGCCCAGCTCGTCTCTCATGTCGTTAATGGCTATGTGTAGCAAAACTAGGCTATTTATGAGATGTGTATTGGAAAACTTGAAAGTCAGGGATTGTCACTATGGACCACAGAATCCCAAGTATGCCCACGTTAATGAGAAGTTCGTAAAAACTTACGTGCCTCATTGCTTGAAGTTGGAACACACCAAGAAGCCCCCAGTTTTGAAGCCTTGCTCTTGCAATGTACGTTTAAATCCTGCAAATGACATTGTTAATGGAGATCAGAAGGACCATTCGGCCAGAATTCCACAGATTTGATGATGCTGGAAGTACCACTTTTTCAAGAAATGGGTGGAAGATTTTAGTTACCTAAATCCATGTAAAAATTTATGAGCCTCAGTGCTTGAAGTTTGAATACGGCAAGAAACCACGAATTTTGAAGCTCTGCACTTGCTCTCAGAACAGAAACTACTCTTAGCTTTAGTAATTAACAATTATAGTTACTTATATTTACCTTGTCACCAGCTAACTGGCGACCATGCAAACAGCCACCTGCCACCAACATGCAAATCATACAAAAATATTCTACAAATTAATTTAATAAATATTAAACTATTATCAATTTTAAATTTAATAAATATTAAACTATTATCAATTAATAACATGAAAGAACAATAATATTACTTGATGAATCGTTCGGGGGAGAGAATTAATGGTCTCGCACAAAAATGTACTACAAATTAATTTAATAAATATTAAACTATTATCACTTTTAAATTTAATGAATATTAAACCATTATCACTTCTTTATACGCTTTATAAAGCATTCCTGGTCTCGCACACAAAAAAGGGAAATTTTAATAGATAAATCGTTCGATGCATAGAATTCCTTGTCTTCCTCAAAAATAACTTATATAGAATAGTAAAAACTGGTAGAAACATGCAACCTTTGAAAATAATGGAGCCCTCACCAATATTTCATTTTATTATGTAGCACCTTAGGATTCCGAAGCGTCTGGAAAATAGTGGAGCATTACTTATAATTCGAATTTCAATACATGTGGTCATAAGGTAAACATGAAGAGGAGCCATGCACGCAATTCTGATCTCCTCTTGGAAATGGTACGGACGCATGCATTAACATTGAGAACACGTAGAGAGTTAGTTAGAGACGTCGTCTTCTAAGAGTGACACACAACCACTACATGCACGCAATTTTCGAAAGTGACACAACGAAACTTCGAGACCAGAGACCAGGAACCTAACCACACCATGCCAGAGAACACGAATATTATAAATAAGGATTTGTAACTTTATAATGCTATCCACCTAAACCACTATACTATTTATTTTAAAATGCGATACTTTATTTACCTAAACCAGCATGTAATTACCGGAAATCCAAGGTATATGTATGTAAAATTTAGAAATGTTGAAAGTATATAAAACTTTGGATATAAGTGCGAGATGGGAAAAAATATGTCTCGAACGGAGCGAAGCCTGCAATAAGAGGTCGAAACACAAACTTTGGATAAAAATTTATTGAGCAGAAAATTTTATTTCAAACATTGGCTTAAACCTGATATGTACACAAAATTTTACTTGGTCAAAGCTAATTAATAGGTAGTCAACGATCGATCGATCGCTAATAGTCCCAGGCAGGGACTAATAATAGTTGAGGCTTTGAAAATTTGACTTATGTATGGCTAGACTATAAAGTTTAACACTATGTTGGAAATAAACCACATGGATACCCAATTCCACTACAAAGTAAATAATTTGAAAGAAAAACAACAAAATTAACCGTTAAAATTAATCATTAGAACTTGGAAAGATTAATTTGAAAAAGTCACTGTGAATCTTTAAGTTTTTTTTTATTAATAATATATTGTGATTTTGGCTCAATAATATTGGTATTTACAAGTTCCATGCTTATTATGAATTTAATAGATTATTATATTAATAGATATGTAATGTTGTATAATATCATCAATTTAAATGTTTAGGAATTGTTTTTATATAAATTACTTGTTAATATTTGATAATGGAAAAATTTCCAAGTAGAAAAGATCATAAGCATATTTAAATGTAAATATAGAGAAATTTATTTTATTTTTCATATGTAATGATTACTTTTTCATATAATTTTAATAATACATAAATTACTTGTTAGACTATTATGCATAAATGAAACAACATATTCAAGTAGAAAAATATCATATGCATATTTAATTGTAAATATAGAGAAATTTATTTTATTTTTCATATGTAATGATTAGTTTTTATTATAGAGATTTATCTAAGTTTATGGACAATACATATTATTCATTAATTTTGTTCTTTAACATTTTTGTATTAAATATAAAGAGATTTCTTTTTATTTTTAATGGGTAGTGATTAGTTTCCTTTAAAAGATTTATCTAGTTTTATGGATGATACATATTGTTCATTAAAGTTATTCTCTAATATTTATTTATCTAGATTTATGGTAGGTAAATCTTTTTCATTAAAGCTTTTTTTAATATTTATTTATCTTATTGGGTAATTTTGTTAATTAATTGTTTATTAATATTTGTTTACCAATTCTATGATTGATCTTGTTATTAAAGTTTTGTAAATATCTATTTATATATACTTCTTATTATTCCTTATCATTTTTTAATTTCTATTTATCTAGGTTTATGATTGCTACATATTATTCATTAAAGTTTTTTTTAATGTTTATTATAATGTGTTAAAATATAAAAAGGCTTCTCTTTGCTTTGAGATATTAAACACCTATACTAATATCTCTATTGACAAGGTCAACCACTGGGAGGTGGAAGTGCTTTGCCCCAAAAACTATGCATTGTTGATATGGGGTTCTTAACATATCAAGAAGCGATAATAATTTCATTATATTAATGTATGACATGAAAGTAGTTTTTTTAGTGTATTGTTAAAATTATTAAAAATAGTAATTTTATTAAATTGGTTTAATATATGAGGGCAATTTTTTTAATATATTGATTTAACATGAATAATACTT
>APFE031399938.1:10995-24361 GCA_000404065.3 Pinus taeda
TAATAATGATAATGTAGTTATAATAAAATACATAGAATAAATATACACTAATAAAATACACACAATTTTAAAACACATAAATCTACATCAATACACACAAGATATAAGTAAATCAATACACAATATTAGCAAATAAGCATCATACAAATTCCAGTCAAAATACAAACATATTTAAACATCATTGTCAAAATCACCGACATGTATAAACAAAGAATTTCAAATAATCAACACAGCATACAATTTCAAATAAGTAAATTTCAAATTAACAAACATAATACAGTTTAAATTTAAAAAACAAACACTATGCAAACCACCTATAGACAAATACATATGCAAATTCAATTAAATAAATAAACACATCATACAATTTCAATTTATCAAACAAACAAACATTGTCATAATACAAATTAACAAACATGATACAAATTCAACTTAGAATACAAACATTATGAAAACCATCTATACACACATACACATGCAAATTTAACTAAATAAATAAACACATCATATGATATCAACATATAGATTAAGAACAACATACAAATTCAATCTACCAATCAAACAAACATTGTCAAAACAACTTGCATACAGTTTGTCAAAGCACAAATACAAACATAAATTAAATATTATTTCAAAGAATTTCAAATACTAACACAACATACAATTTCAAATAAGAAGAATTCAAATTAACAAACAAAGTACAATTAACTTAGAATACAAGCATTATGAAAACCACCTATACACACATACATATGAAAATTCAATTAAATAAATAAACATATCAAACAAATTTACATCAACATGCAAATTCAATATATCAAATAAATAAACATTGCCAAACATCGTCAAAGCACACATACAAACATAAATTAAATATCATTTCAAAGAATTTCAAATACTCAACACAACATACAATTTCAAATAAGAAGAATTCAAATTAACAAACACAGTGCAATTAACTTAGAATAAAAACATTATGAAAACCACCTTTACGCACAAATATGCAAATTCAATTAAATAATTAAACACATCATATAATTTTAGATCAACATGCAATTCAATCTATCAAATAAACAAACATTGAAAAAACATTGTCAAAGCACACATACAAATATAAAGTAAATATCATTTCTCAAATAATTTCAAATACTCAACAGAACATACCATTTCAAATAAGAAGAATTCAAATTAAAAAACACAATACAATTAACTTAGAATACAAACATTATGAAAACCACCTATACACACATACATATGCAAATTCAATTAAATAAATAAAAACATCATACAATTTTAGATCAACATGCAAATTCAATCTATCAAATAAACAAATATTGCCAAAACAAGTTACATAATAAAATTTAAAGCACACATACACACATGAAGTAAATATCGTTTCAAATGATTTCATGTACTCAACACAACATACAATTTCAAATACCCTTTACCTCTGACATACAAATAAACAAACATTGCCAAAACAACTTACATACAAACATAAAGTACACATCGTTTCAAAGAATTCCAAATACTCAACACAACATACAATTTCAAATAGGAAAAATTCAAATTAACAAACATATTACAATTTCAACTTAGAATACAAACATTATGATAATCACTTATACACACACATATAGATGCAAATTAGTTAAATAAATAACACATCATACAATTTTAAATCAACATACAAATTTAATATATCAATCAAACAAGCATTTTCAAAACAACTTATATACAAATTTTCAAAACACACATACAAACATAAAATAAACATCATTTCAAAGAACTTCAAATACTCAATACAACAAACAATTTCAAGTAAGAAAATTTCAAATTAACAAATATACTACAATTTCAACATAAAATACAAATATTATGAAAACCACCTATATACATATACAAATACAAATTTAATTTAATTATATATATATATTATATATATATAAATAAATATAAAAAAGACAAAAAAATAATAATAAAAAAAAATAAAGAAGAAGAATCTAAGTAAACAAATAATAAAAAACAAAAATAATACAAAAGTTTATTTATGAAATTATTTAGTATTTTAATTAAATATGTGAAATTATTAATTTACATGTATATACAAATTCCCAACCAAATTTTTTAATGAATTGAAATATAAAATTAAGTTGAAATGAAAAAATAATGTACATGTATTATATATGTAAGTTTAATTAAAAATAAAAAAAAAACATGGAAAAAAAAAGCATAGTACTCTAAGGAAATGGGGTCTCCATCCTCATGAAACAGTTGGGAGAGGTTTTTCTCTCCAAATATAATATATATATATAATTATAAGAGAGAGAGGAGGAGAGAGAGAGAAAGAAGAGAGAGAGGAGAGACCACATAGTAAAAAGAACTCTCAAAAGAGAATCTAATATATAACTACAATCATTTCCTTTGAATAAATATATTTGGAACCATTAGTTGAAGTCAATTTGGAAGTAACCTAGCAAAACCACATATAAATAAATATAAGAAAAAAGACATCAAAATACTGAAATATTTCTAATAAAACCAAATAAAAATACTTTAATGTTTATCTTATACAATTAAAAAAACATAACTAATACTAAATAAATCTAAAGGTATAGCCAATGAATAATTTTACTAGGGAAAAAGAAAAGGTTGTAGGACAAATGGCTAAGGGGAGGTCTAACCAAGTGCATCCTCGGCAAAATCTAGCATAGAAGAAACATAGGAGGCACAAGCAGTTGCATTCGACCCAATCATGGATCCAAATCTGTTTCCATATGTAGATTGAGTTCCTAGGTGAGAGTGAGGGTTTGAACATCCTACTTTCCCTGGGTGGCCCAGTTGATTTGAACATCCTACTTATTGAGCCACCTATCTTAATTTGCACATTCCCTCAAGAAGAGAGTCTTGAAATGTACTCGAGGCTAAAAAATTTGAATATAGGAAAGCATGAATTGTAATGATATTGTTTGAACTAAAAACAATCCCTCAAGAAGAGAGCGCTAAAATGTACTCGAGGCCAAAAACATTGAATAGAGGAAAGCATTAACTATAATGACATTGTTTGAACTAAAAAAAAAAAAAAAAAAATAGCTTTTTTAGGCCATTGTTGCTCTAAAACTAGTAATTAATTAAAATATTAATGGTATATAATAAAATCAAAGGTTGTCTCATTTTAAAGATAAAGTGAGTCAGGGTTTGAACATCCCAATTTCCCTAGGTGCCCCATTGGTTTAAACATCCCAATTTCCCTAGGTGCCCCATTGGTTTAAACATCCTAATTATTGAGCCACTTATCTTAATTTGCACAGTCCCTTAAGAAGAGAGCATTGAAATGTACTTTGAGCCAAAAACTTTGAACACATAAAGAATGAACCGTTATGATATTGTTTGAGTTGAGTTCTATAAATAGAAAAATAGAAATTATCTTTCTTAGGACAATTGTTGCTCTAAAGCTGGTAATTAAGGGGAACAACATATGGGGTGGGAGTCAAGGTTTTAACATCTAGTTTACCTCGGTGCCCATGTTGGTTTACCACTAAAATTAAATAATAAAGAAAATCTAATAAACACGGGTGTTTAGAAAGTACCAATCCAATAAACAGAGGCCATGATGCTAGCAAATTAAATTAATCTATAGAAATCTTAATTTAATTTTACAGTGAGGATGGTTGATCTACCCAATGAGTGAAAAATCAAATTTAATAAAATCGGTTAAACAATTTGAGTGAGTGCTCCTTGAATGAGGCCAAGTCTCTCTTATGGTTGAGTGAGTGCTCCTTGAATGAGGTCGAGTCTCTCTAATAAACACGGGTGTTTAGAAAGTACCAATCCAATAAACAGAGGCCATGATGCTAGCAAATTAAATTAATCTATAGAAATCTTAATTTAATTTTACAGTGAGGATGGTTGATCTACCCAATGAGTGAAAAATCAAATTTAATAAAATCGGTTAAACAATTTGAGTGAGTGCTCCTTGAATGAGGCCAAGTCTCTCTTATGGTTGAGTGAGTGCTCCTTGAATGAGGTCGAGTCTCTCTTATGCTTGAGTGAGTGCTCCTTGAATGGGGCCGAGTCTCTCTTATGCTTGAGTGAGTTCTCCTTGAATGAGGCCGAGTCTCGCTTTATATAGACTTTCTTGAGCCCTTAAATCAGTCGAATTCACCTTCTAGATAGGCTGACTTTCTTCCTTGAAAGGTTGACTTGCTTCTTAGCACTTGACTTAAATGAAATTTCTTTATAATATGTAACATGCCCAAGAATGGTCTTTCATTCATGACAATGACTTCCTTGACTTGTAGACTCAATGACAATCCCTAGGAGCCCACAATGGGACCTTGACCTAAAAATAAATTTCCTTGAGCATGAAAACCATGCCTCAAGATCAAGAATAATAAATTTATTTTTCTCATTACATCAAATACATAACATCATGATTACATATGTCATTATGAAGACCGAACCCAGTTACATATTTCAAACTCCCTCTTAACTAGGGAGGTATTCATAATCCATACAAGGTACTTGGACATTCTCAATCTGAAAAATTATCATAAGAAGAGTCGGATTGGTATCCCATTTGTTTAGCATCATATCATCAAGAATTCTCACATTACAATTCCTTGAATGGAAATTCTATCTCTCCACGAGATCAGAGTACAATGTTAGCGAGACCAATGATTTATAGACTCCATCATCATTGCCTATCAAGGAACATACCCCACCCCACTGTTCACAAGGTATGTCCTTCCAGGACTATTCTTATCTTGGATTCCCAATCCTCAAAGAATATCGGTCCTCTACTACTACTCTTATCTTAGATGCCATACCACATCCTCAAAGAGTATCAGATACTAGATGCTTACTCAATCCTCCATTCTTTCTTTCCAAAGTGAAGACAAGAATGATGTGTCTATCCCGCCCTCTCAACTAGGGAGGATGTATTCATTCCTCTAAAGGAATGTATCCATTCCTACAAAAGGAACGTACCCAAGTTCCCTCTTAACCAGGGACTTGCTTCCAACAACTATTCTAAGTGGATATCATGGGACCTCCAGCTGCTTGTAGAGCTCCTTCTTTTTATTGCATGAAATTCATCTTCAAAAATTGTGGATATTTCTTATTCATCCTTCTTTATTGGAAAGTGATATTCTAGTCCACATTTGGCTTTCCTTCATCTAACTACCTCTTCCACATCATGTTTCCTTAAGGATCTTTCATCCCACCACATGAGTGCTAGTTGTAGGTGACATCTACAACTCTTTTTTGGTAGCCCTACATTAACCCATCCAAATGTTGTTCAAAAATAAAAAATGAACATCAAATCAAAATTACCTTCTTTGATGGCATTTCATCATGACATCTTGCTTTCCTGCAACATCCTACGCATTCATAAACACATCTCCAAAACTTCATATGTCAAGGGTCTCCTTTATTTGCATACCTTATCACGATCTTCTTTTCCATGGAGATGTCATGATCAATTCTTCTAGTTTTTGGATGTTGACTTCCTGTAGTTGCATCTTTCATGATCTTTATTTCTTTCTTCACATATTGCTTCCTATGAAATTCTATTCATAGTTCATTTTTATCACCCACCTCATATTCCATATGAGGACGTTATGTTGACTTCATCTAGTCAATATGTAAGCATGCCTCCATGCATCTTGAAAGAAATCATTTTCCTTTGATCATACTCATGAGGTAGAGTATTCACCCATGTTTTCTGCAACTACATAATGACATGACTTTGTCAAACATATGCATACACTACATCTTTTCCTTTTTTGTCATCTATACTTCCTTCATCGGCTTCCTTTTCCATGATTGAAAGTACTACAATCATCTTGACATGTTGCATTCCCTTGTCATCATACCATCTTTCAAACAATGAATCCCATTCAAGTTGGAATTCTCAGCAAGACACTTGCTTCTTCCAAGAAATGAAACTTCTAATGAAGATTCCAACGGAGGATCTTCATTATCCTCATCCTACAAATGCTCCTTTTTAATGATGTATGATGAGATCTATACTAAATGACTTTCTTCTACCCATAAGTACTACTTATGCTTCCAGTGAGGTTACCAAGAGCTACTTTGTTCTAATGATGACTTCCATAGACTTCTACTTCAACTATATTTCAAAGTTTGTATGATGTTGTCATGCACTCTTGCTTCAATCTTATGCTTTTATGATGCATCATATCATGCTTCTAGAGTTTCCTACCATGATAGCTATATTTTACACAAACTGAAAATAACTTGGTGGAGAATATTATCTCAAACATAGTAGAGATCTTTCACTTCCTCATTCTTTGATTTCTTCTTTTCAACTTTTTCCACTTCTTTAGTGATATGGACTTCTTCCCTTCCTCTTTTTTTATTGTCCTTCTTGCACTTTGGACAATCTCTCTTGTAGTTCCCATATTCATGGCAACCATTAAATTATATTTTTGACATATTATTCTTATTTTTTTTAGGACTAAACTTTCCAAACTTTCCTTTTCTCTTAGCCATGGAAAAAAATACTTATTCTTGCTCGCTTGATCCTACATCACTTTTTACCTTCAACCTAGTTTCCTAAATCACTTTTTGCCTTCAACCTGGTTTCTTCAATTTTTCACAATGACCAAAGTTCATTGAATAGGGTAGCTTCCATATTTTCGTAGATGCTTGATGTAAAGTTGCCCCATTTCTCTGGTAGTGCATTAAGCACTATGGTGGTCATTTCCTTATCGTACATTATTTCTCCCAACTCTTATAGTTGGTCTCTAATTTTTTATACCCTAATAAAGTATGAGGTTATTCCTTCTTTTTTTGATATCTTCCTCTTATATAGTTCTTGTCTTAATGAGATCATTTCTCCTGCAGTACTTATAGAGGACAATTCTACAAGTTTGTCGTATATTTCTTTTGATGTCGCCAAATTTGATACATAGGGTATGAGGGGGTCTTTAATGGATTCTATGAGAATCCTTTGAGCCCTTACATCCCCTTTCATGTACTTTGCAACATCTTGAGCTTCTTCCTTTGGAAGTTTAGTTATTGAGCCCTTGACATGTTCCACGACTTCAATTTCTATGAGGATCAAATTTGTCCTCTTCTTCCATGCAAGAAAGTTTGATGACCCAACCAACTTGTTACTTTCCTTGCAAAAAGAAATTTTAATAGATTTAGATGTGGACATAAAGATACTTACTTGGGAAGATACTCCTTGATGTCAATATCTTCAACTTGTTGTCTTCTTTATTTTGATGATGATATTGATAGTGGAAGATGACCTTTTAATGAAGATGTCTTCCTTCAAAAAGTGATCCTTGACTCAAGGAGAGGGAGATCACCTTGAATCCTTGATAATGATAACAATTCATTTTCCTTTTTTTGGATGTAGAGGCTTCAAGATGCTCCAATTTTTAGTTCTTCTTTATTTGAGTAGAGATAGGTTCTTTGAAGTCTCCTTCTCAATGTGATGGTTGAGCGAGGTTCCCAAAAATGCTTCAAGTGTAGAGTCCTTCTTTGAATGAACTAGGCTTTTAGAAAGTTCCTTCTTCAAGATGATGATGTAATCCTTGTCCTTGTGATGCCTTTGAGATGAGAGGTCCTTCTTGATGATTGATTCTCTTGATGATGTTTTGTTTTTTCATCCCTTAAGTGTCCTTTAACCTACCCTTCCTTGACTTGTTACCTTAGCTTTAGTACCATGTTGAGAAATCTAGGGGTAATAAGTACATGTGATTTCTCTTACTTTGATAATTATTTGTGATGAAATTTTACTTTACTTGATTAACTTATTCCTTCCTTATTATTAGTTTTCTCTATTATCAAACAACTACCAAGTCATAAAGAACAATGAGACAAAGCACACAAGATATAGGTGATCAACCATGGCCAAAACCTCTCCAATTTGAGAGGAAAACCCACAAGAATTTGTCTTCTTATAGAATCTTCAATTCACGAATTCCAAGACCTAGTCCCTTGACCAAAAACCCCTCCAATACCAAGTCAAAGCTTCTTATTGATGATCTTCTTTTCTTTCAAGTCAACGCTAGTCAAACTAGCTCCACAACTTCAAATTTCGACCCTAATTCAAAACTTTGACCGGTTGTTGCAATCCTTCAATTTCAACTTCCTCTGCAAAAACCATAGGTCACACATGTGTCTTGAACATGGGAAAATTTTCCTCCTTTTTACTTCACTTGACTAGACTTCCTTTCCTTAACAGTTCAGCTTGCTAGAGAGACCTTCTTTGACCCAAAACTTCAACTTTCTTAGAGTGGCTACAATTCGTATGTTTTGTTGCAAGATGGTGCCCTTACCTTCACATGTGTGGAGGAATTTAGCCCTAAAAATCTAGAATTATTCATTCTTCCTCATTTCTTTGCTAGGTGTTAGGATCCTTTTCTATCTTGATCAAACTTCTCTTTTATTCTCGAGTGATTGCTCCTTGAATGAGGTCGAGTCTCTATTTATATAAACTTTCTTAAATAGGTCAAGTCTTCCCTTAAATAGGTTGACTTCACCTTCTAGATAGGTCGACTTGCTTCCTTAAAAAATCGACTTTATTGTTAGCACTTGAAGAGGTCTTGGAGGGACTTTTGACTATACTTTGACTTGAATAAAATTTCTTTACAATATGTAACATGCCCAAGAAGCGTCTTTGATACATGAAAATGACTTCCTTGACTTGTAGACTCAATAACAAGCCCTAGGAGCTCACAAAGGAAGCTTGACCTAAAAAAAAAAATCTTTGAGCATGAAACCCATGCCTCAAGATCAACAATAGTAAATTTATTTTTCTCATTACATCAAATACATAAAATCATGGTTACATATGTCATATGAAGACCGAACCTAGATACATATTTTAACACGAGAATCCCTATTTACTTTGAAAATAAAGTATGAACCTTCCGGGAATTTCTATTCAATTTTGAAAAAAAATATGAACTGGAGAGACCAAAATCTTGAAAATATCCCCTTTGAAGATGATTCTTTCATCCCAAGGATCGGGAGACCAAAATAAGCTTGAGGGTGTTTTTTATTTCCATTTTGAGATCTTAAGACTACACATTACTATGTGTTTTATGCTATAATATTAAAGTTGTTGGTTTACATATATTCACTATAATAGTCATCAATAGTCATCAGGTCATTACTATGATGTGATGATTTCATATTAGTTTTTAAATTATGGACATGGTGTTGTGATGATTTGGTTATGTGCCCTATCATAGTGAATAACACATGCATTGTGTGTCATTTATAAATACACCACAATATGGTGATGAGTTAATATGTGCCATTTGTGGAATATGCTAGTTACACTTTTGTTGTTGAGTGATGATTGGATCTCATGGGATCCCCTTATCAACAAAATCTTCTCTCCTTATCAACAAAATCTTCTCCCCATGAAAAGAAGATCCCCTTATCAACAAAGTCTTCTCCCTAGGGAGCAACTCAACAATATCTCAGTTAAATACACAAAATTGAGTGGATCATCTATGTCTACATATTTGAAAAAAATAGGAAGTTGACTAATTAGTAGGGTGACAACTAATTACATGCATGGAAAGTAATTGGGAGGGGGACAAGTGAAGTAAATTGAGGCAAGGTGGTGGTGGTTGTGACTAATTCAGATGGAGATAACAAATTGGTGAATTGTGTAATTAGGGTGAGTACAATTGATAACATCAAAGATTAGATAATTTATAATAGTAACAAACTAGTAGGGGGGCCACCGTGAAATAGTAAACCAAGAGGGGCTCAATAAATATAAATGAATAACGATAGTGAACCACCATGTTGTTGCATTAATTCACAAAATGGAAGTTCAACTATAAATGGTGTGAACATATGCATGATTTTTTTTTATTCATAAATATTTTATGAATTAATGAAACTAGTGCAAAGGAAGGGTTTCTTGTGAAGCTGCACTAGTAAAGTGCATCAAAGAGGCTAACTAGGTCAATGAATTCCGCTCGTTTGTCCCATTGAATTCTCTATATTGAGACTACATAGGTGGTCACTGACTCTCCATGGTATGAGCCTTAGAAATTTGGTCCTTTGAGATTAACAATAAAGTGACAATGTCAATAAAGCGACACCATCAATATGGAATTTGGGAAGAGCTTTAACCACCAACACTAGGGAAAGGGGCACCTTTCTTAGATATATTTAAAAAGTCCAACCTACTCTCAAGAGAATATCTTAATTGTAAGACATGATAAGGCATGAAGTAGTGTTTCAATGTTATTGATAAGACTAACCCTAAGGCGGGTAGAATTCCTAGAGTGAAGGGCCACTCTAGGAAACCCTTCAAGAGAGAATTCATAGAGAGAAGGGCCACTCTACTTGATCATAAACTCTCTAAATCAAGTTAAGGTCGAATGACTTGCGCACTCCATGCTTTGAATTTCAACCAAATTGACCTTGTATCCTAGTTAAATATCTAAGAGTGTCAACAATCGACATGTAGAGTGTTTCTTGCTTGAAGATCGAGGGAGGATTTTAGCTAGAAATATTCTTAGTAGCTTCCTTAGAAAGCATATCCTTGAAATCTTATGTAGGTTTCTCCCCAATTTTCACTAAATGGAACTACACACATTGAGTGCTTCTTGCAAGGTATTTTTTTGCTATGGTGATTCAAACCCCAAAAATCTAACAAAGGACTTGTAATCTCTTCCTTGGGATGGAATTAGTTTAACGAGTGAGGACTAGGATTCTTCCCGCCACTACATGTAGTGGGTCCCCACTTCTAGTGGGTCCCCAACTCATTTAACCACTTTATGTGGGTAGGGTGTTAGAGAGTGTGCTCTCCACCCACTAGCTTCTTGATTCATGACACTAAAAGGACATTGGCTACCTTCATTGAGGAACTACTAAGGCGTAATTGTCTTTGGGGTGAGGGGTTTCATTGCTTTTATTTTTCAAAAACGTTTTAGCGTATACACCTTCATTGCCTAGGGAGCTTTGTAGGTAGGAGACGATTTGGGTGGGCAAGGTCATGTCTTGGTTGACTTAGGTCATGAATGGTCACATATGCGATGATCCATGATTTGAGACGGAAATTAAAAAGGGATAAGTGATGTATTGAATTTGTATGCTTTGACATGATTACGAACTTTGATGAACAAAAATGACTTGTGGTCTTTTAGACACATTTAAAATTTAATGCAAACTACATATTGAGGTCGAGGGTGGTAAAATCACTAAGTCTCACAGTAGATAACTTTCCTTAAATCTATAGGGAAAGCCATAACTTCATTGCGAGCCCTATGAAATCCCACATAGGGTAGGTGGTCAATTTTTTCAATAGAAAAATCAATAGTTAAAGGGCCTCATACATATGGATTGAGTGTTGAGTCAAGGAACTAAAATGAGGAGAAATCTAGCAAGAAATATTTAGTTAGGATGAGTGCAAAGCTCACACATCTTTGATGAGCTTTAATGGAATGGTTGAGCAATTAAGATGAATCACAATGTAATGAGTAATTAAGATGGATCACAACCATGGAACAAATTTTTAAGGATCTATTTAGACTGTATTTTTTTAGTTTAAGCCATCTGTTATGACAAAAATGTCGATATATTTAAACAAAATTGGGCCATATCTAATGCAATAAAATTTCCTATTTACTTAACCATCCACGGGATCAATATCTCCTCTTTGATTCAAGTTTCAAAGATCAACCCAATTCACCAAAATAATTGATGTTTTGTTTATATTTCTCGAACTTATGAATTAAGTTGTGTCATCTTTGAGTACATAGTAATTGATGTTGTATTTACATTTTTCCAAATTATTTTATGAATTGAGATATTTCATTTTTTTGAGTACATAGTAACTGATGTTGTATTTACATTTCTCCATATTATTTTATAGATTGAGTTATTTCATCTTTACTATTTCCACATTCAATTTATATTTTTGAGTTTTTTTACCTAAACTAGTATCCTTTTCATGGGAAGAGATAATTAAAGATAATTTCATATATTAGTAAATAAATTATTGATGTTTAGTTTCCTTAATAGTTTGTTAAATATTTTAATAGTTTATATAAGTTTTAGTATATTAAATTAATAATTTGTTAAATATTTTAATGTTATTATGCTAAATATAAAATGGAATGGAAGCTTTTAATTTGTATGGTTACCCTATAATGAGATAAAAGAAAAATGTGAAAAAACTATATTTTTATATAAGTTTTGACTTTGGATTTATTTTTATTTTTAAGTTCTAACCAATGGCTTTTAGACTTGTTCTTTAATCCATTAGATTTACAATATGATTCCATCTATACCCTTAGAAAGGATTAAAGATGAATAAATAGTAATTTATTGAAATTCCATAACTATGATCGTACCGTGGTAAGGTAAAGCACATTGAGACGAGACCTTTGTGGTAAAGTAAAGGACATTGAGACGAGACCTTTGAGTTTGTTTGGTATTAAAGTTCTTTGAAGTGGTTTTATTAAAATTCAAAAATTGAATTAGTGTAATCGTTTTAATTTGTGAATCATATTATTAAAAATACATTTTTATATTTTATGTTGGTTTTGATTATTTTAATTTTATGAATTAGTGTAATCGTTTTAATTTGTGAATCATATTATTAAAAATACATTTTTATATTTTATGTTGGTTTTGATTATTTTAATGTTATGTATCACAATTTTTCATAGTATATTAATTTTTTTAAGCTATATAATAGGTTTATTTTTCATTAATAAAATAAATATGATGGAAAATAGATTAAAATTAAACTGTAAATATTAAATAATTTAATATGATAATTATAGGTTAGAAAATGTATTGTTGATTTTTTGTTGGAGGAATTTTATGAGGAAATTTGAGTGATGTTTCTTTTGATTTGTTGACGTCTATTTGTAAATTGGGATAAATTTCATATATATTTGAAGAAACAACTTTAAACTATATGGAATATCATTGGCTTAAAAAGAAAAAGAAAAAAATGGAACAATGATTAAAAACAAATTATTCTTAATTTTAAATGTTTGAAAATGGGTATTGAATGGATTATTTTGTTTAGATGCTAGGTTTTTTTTAACAAGTGCAAAAACTTTGAAAACTTGATCATATCAATAATTTAGATCAAATCACTCATAGAAATTCTTTCCAAAATAAATTATGTGTGTTATTGAACTAGAAATATGGATATAGTATTATGTGTTGTAGGGATGAGTGCCACAAATAATAAGATGTGAGGCTTTGAAATTTTGATTTAGGCATGGCTAGACCATAAAGTTGAACACTATGTTGGATATAAACCACATAGATACTCAATTCCACTACAAAGTAAATGATTTAAAAGAAAATAAGATAGAATAAATATAATTAACTCTTAAAA
>APFE031399938.1:27894-77977 GCA_000404065.3 Pinus taeda
CACAACATATAATTTCAAATAACAAAAATTCAAATTAACAAACATAATACAATTTCAACTTAGAAAGGAAACATTATGAAAACCACCTAAACAGAAATACATATGCAAATTCAATTAAATAAATAAACACATCATACAATTTCAATTTATCAAACAAAAACAAACATTATCATAATACAAATTAAGAAGTATAATACAATTTCAACATAGAATACAAAAATTATGAGAACCACCTATACACACATACATATATGCAAATTTAACTAAATAAATAAACACGTCATATCATATCAACATATAAATACAAATTAATATACAAATTCAATCCACAAATCAAACAAACATTGTCAAAACAACTTACATGCAAATTGTCAAAGAACACATACAAACATAAAGTAACAATAATTTCAAATACTAACACAACATACAATTTCAAATAAGAAGAATTCAAAGTAACAAACACAATACAACTAACATAGAGTACAAACATTATGAAAACCACCTATACAAACATACATATGCAAATTCAATTAAATAAATAAACACATCATATAATTTTAGATCAATGTGCAAATTCAATCTATCAAATAAACTAACATTGCCAAAACAAGTTACATAAAAAATTTCAAAGCACACACAAAGTAAATATCATTTCAAAGAATTTCATATACTCAACACAACATACAATTTCAAATACCCTTTACCTCTCTTACATACAAATAAACAAATATTGTCATAACAACTTATATACAAATTTACAAAGCACACATACAAACATAAAGTACACATTATTTCAAAGAATTTCAAATACTCAACACAACATACAATTTCAAATACGAAAAATTCAAATTAACAAACATAATACAATTTCAAATTAGAATACAAACATTATGATAATCCCTTATACACACACATACAAGTCAAAATTCAGTTAAATAAATAAACACATCATAGAGTTTTAAATCAACATACAAATTCAATATATCAATCAAACAAACATGGCCATATACAAATTGCCAAAACACACATACAAACATAAAGTAAACATCATTTCCAAGAATTTCAAATACTCAATACAACAAACATTTTCAAATTCACAAATATAATACAATTTCAACATAAAATACAAATATTTTGACATATATATATATATTTGAATGATGAAGAAAAAATTAATGATGATAAATACAAATATTATATTATCTATTCAAATTAACACACAAAATAATACCAAACATACATATATATGGAAAAGGAAATAATTATAATAAAAAGATAAAATAAAAAATGGAAGAAAGAATCTGAAATGAAAAAAATAATACAGTTAAATAAAAAATAATAATAATATAAATATTTATTTATGAATTACTTAGTTTTTTATTTTATATGTGAATTTATATAATTTGTATGTATTATACAAATTCTCTTACATTTTTTTAATGAATTGAAGCTATAAATTTAATAAATTAATTATAAATTAAATTGAATGAAATATTAATTTGCCTGCTTAAAATGTATTTGATATATGTAGATTTAATTAAAAATAAAAATAAAAACATGAAACATTAAAAGCTACACTACCCTCTAAAGATAATAAAGCCTTCTCTCTTAAAAAAAAAATAAGACCATCCTCTCTAAAGTATTTGGGAGAGGTTTTACTTTTCCCATTAAAAAAAATATTTTTATTAATACTCATATTTACATAAAACCTAATATTATTACAAAAAGATCTCTAAAATAAAGAATAACTATAACTACACTTATATTTCTTTTTAATAAATATAATTTGGAATCATTTCTGAAAACCAATGATGCAGGAGCATCTAGCTCACCATGCCTGGGTGAAGTCTCGCCAGGTTGGAAGGTTGACGAGTAACTGGAATGTTTATTATTATTATCTAGTTTATGAAGTCATAAGATAGAATGTTCATTTATTTTCCTCTTAGTTGCTCAAAGTCAAAGTCAAGTGTCGGTTAGGGTCATTATAAGTTCAATAGTGATAAATGTCAGTTTAGGAATTGATCTGTTAATATAGGAAAGAAAAGACAATTGTCTAAACGCAGATCTTGTAATGACAACTAAACTGTGGTTACCCAACAAACTATTTATGTTCACTGACAAACAGTGGCAGCTTCAAATTAACTGTAATCACAAGATATAAAAGGAACAATGTAAGACCAAAGGAGGGTTCTGCAACTTCATGATAACGAAATAAAGAAACAGATCTATTTCAATAAAAAAATTCGTTCATTTGCATACATTGTCTATCTGCTGTAAGATTAAATTTCTTTTTACTTATCGAATTGAAATGAACAGTATTGACAAATAGAGGAAGACCACAGTGAGGTCGCATCATTTTTATATTCTTGTCGAATGAACAGACTACAGCGAAACTAATTAATTGTACAGCCACAGAGCGGAAGACCGACGTGTTGAGACACAGTTCGAGAAGTGAGTTACAATCAAAGACCCGAGAGCACCCAGGACCGCACATTAAGAGCAGAAGAGCAACCTACAGGAAAGGTATTTCTTTTAAAACGACTCCTCATAATTTCACAAATTAAACAGTGACAATAAAATCCAATTTCCATTGAAATTGACCGACATACAATTACATGATATCCGCTGACAAACCCAACAAGTGTCTCGTCCAGAATGGACAAACCCTGGCCTAGGGTTTGAGAATAGAAACCCCTACAAACAGTCAAACGAACCACTGACCAGAACAAGTGGGCCAAAACCCAAATTCCACAGGGAATACCGAATGTGCATGACAAGAAAAGACAGTAAAACAAAACCTACAAAGAACCCAAGAACTATTAGTGCATTGACAAGTTGTAATACCAGAGCCTACCGGCAAGTTTCGATACCCTTGAAAGGCCGGAACCCGGAGGACCCACATACCCAGGTTGAACCGTGACCTGCATACACAACAGGGCAATGTTAATACCTGTATATTGCAAGGAACCGAGTTGAACAACCATAGAATAGGAGGGTTTCATATTTAGTTACCTAAGTAAGCAGAGCGAAGATTCGAGGAGCAGAGCCAAGTTGAATAGACGAAGCTGAGACAAGAGGAGCGATTCTGGTGAGCACAAACCCCAAGGGGAAACCAAAATTGAATCAAGGAAGGAGAAATTCCCTGTTCCAAGCCACGGGGAACCTGCTAATGTGTTGCTTGAAATCCGAGGACGGCGGAAGTTAAACAAACCAGGGACAGAACAGTGACCACAGACACCCATCAACAATAGCGGGGGCGACCAAACCAGAGCAAAGGCAACAGCATTATAACAGTGACAGCACAACAACAACCGAGAACAATAACCGGACGAGACCCCAGATTTCATAACCATACTGCAGCAAAATAATGATAGGACGAGACTGAAAGACTTACCGTGTGCAACCACAAGTGAGCGTGCCAACAAAACCAGAGTAATTTCAACCCACCGAAGACTAGCCAACATATAACCAGGCACGGGGGGTTACAATCATCCACAGTGATACCCAAAGACGAGACAAAGACCTCCATATTCTGTAGAGCAAGAACCAAACAGAGAATTCACCAAAACCTCACAGCAACCAAACCACAGAATAGAACTGTCTCGAATGACCGAAGAACCGAGGTGTTTTGGCAAAGAATGCGCGGAGGAACCAGGCCCGAGGCGTGCAGGGAGGAATTAAATGTGGCAGTAATTGCTCGCAGCTACCAACCGACGTTCCCTTACCACCTTTGCATGCGACCACCGGAAAAGTCCAACCCATTGTAAAAACCAGCGAATGTTTATTAACCCGTGGACATGTAGAGCTGTGGGCCAGTGTGGCTAGGCGACATCAGAGTGGTATCAGAGCATTTGTTTATGTTAGTAGGAGGAATGGAGAGAGGAAGGCAAGGTCGTGGCAGAGGTGCTCGACGATTGGCAGAGGAAGGATTGAGAGAAGAGATCAGAATTATTGCTGCCCATTTGGAGGCAGTAGAGGCAGGTAGACGAAGAAATCGAGAAATGGGCGATGCTAGTGAAGAGGAAGTTGAAGTAGCAGCAGATGGACCATAAGGTGAATCCGCAGAGGTGAGACTGTTGAGATCTGTTTTAGTAGCAAGCAGTAAACCCAAACCAGAACTCCCGACGTATGATGGCAACCTGTCTATCGAAGTTTTATTGGATTGGATTAGTGAGATGGATAAGTACTTTGAGTGTGAGGAAGTCAGTTAAGACCACAGGATCAAATTCGCTGCGACGAAATTGAAGGGACACGCAGCCCTATGGTGGGATAGTGTCCAGAACGAGAGGAAGAGATTGAACAAGGCACCGATTAAAACCTGGTCAAGGATGGTGGCCAACTTAAAAGGCAGATTTCTGCCGAGGGACTATCAGATTGCATTGCACAGGCAGATGCAGAATCTGAGACAGAAAGGATTGACAGTAAAGGAATACACGGAGGAGTTCTACCGAGTGAATTTGCGGGCCAGATATACAGAGGATACAGCAGAAAGAACAGCCGGGATGTTAATGGGCTAAGGTTAGATATTTTGGATGAAATCAGTATTTTATCTCCGAACAACACTGAGGAAGCGTTTCAGAGTGCGACAAAGGCTGAGGAGAAAATTACCAGAAGGCAGAATGCTCGGAGAGGACGAGGAGCCAACAGCGGGAAAGGCCAGTCCTATGGCATGAGCCGAACTGCTAACAGTAATAAGGAAGCTAGCAGTTCAAAAGCTTCTAGATCAGCAAATAGAGGTGACAATGCGAAAGGCGGTAGGTCATCATAGCGAGGCAGGGGAAATGGCCAAGGTAGAGGAGCTGGTTATCAGTGTTATAGGTGTCATAAATGGGGGCACCACTCGTTTGAATGTCCAGAAGCAGATCTAGCTGGACAGCGGGGTGCGTATGTGGGGCAACCAGAGGAAGCAGCAGCACCTCCTCAAGAAGCGGAGAATGCTCCAGAGACACGAGAAGCTTTGGTGCTGCACAAGGTGTTGTTAAAACCAGTGAAGGAGATCACCGAACAGACGCAGCGGAAGGCTTTGTTCATGACAATTTGTAAGTCGCGAGGTAAGTGTTGTAAGTTAAATATTAACAGCGGTAGTACTGACAATTTAGTGTCCACGGAGATGGTGGAAAAATTGGAGTTGAAACACTCAAAGCATCCCAACCCTTGTAGAGTTTCATGGCTGCAAAAAGGCCATCAGTTGCTGGTGGATGAACAAAGCGAGGTTGAGTTTCGGATTGGCAGGTACAAGGATAAAATCGTTTGTGACATCATACTGATGGATGTATGTCACATACTGCTGGGCAAGCCTTGGCAGTGCGAAGGAAGGTGGTGCACGATGGACTAACGAACTATTATAAATTTGTGAAGGATGGAATCAAGCATACGCTTGTACCCATCAAGGAAGAAGGGACAGCAGAGACCAGTGAACCAAGAACATTGTTGGCCAGCGGCAAACAATTTTTAAAACAGGTTGAGGGCAGTGAGATAGGTTATGCGGTTGTAAAGAAAGCAAGGACAGTCTTGTTGCAGAGCGAGATATTAGATTTACCTACGGAGATCCAGCAAATGTTGGAGTTTATAAACATAGTTGTAGATGACTTGCAGACAAGTTACCCCCCAAAGGGAGCATAAGTCATCATATTGACTTCATACCTGGAGCCAATTTGCCGAACAAAGCGGCATACCGATGAGCCCCAAGGACAATGAAGAAATTAGGAAGCAGGTGCAAGAGCTGTCAGCACATAATTGGAGCTGGAACCATGGCCTTTTTTTAATGAGCCTCGGGGTTTGAATAGAATTCTGAGATACAGGGCATACGTGAATTTGGATCTTAGAATCGTCATGACCTCTTTTTCCCTTTTTCAGGAGCTTCGGAGTTTGAACAGAACTAGTAATGGAAAACCAGAAAAGTAATGGAAAACCAGAAAATTTTGTTAAAAGAAAGAGAACTAATAAATTTTAAAATTTCATTGAAAAAAAAAACACAGATTGATTTTCACTAAACGGTTTCATAGAGAGGCACAGCAGTGGAGATTAGATTAGAAATTAGATTGCTTAGTCATTTGCAGTTCAGAAAGTACCAATTCAATAAACAGGTACCAACTCAATAAAGAGGGGTCATGATGCCCGCAAATTAAATTGATCCACAAATACTAATTTAATTCTACACTGAAAGAGGGCCAGCGCATACTAATTTAACTCGATTAGACAATTTGAGAAAGAGGGCCAGCGCATACCTGGAGCTGGAGTTCGGAAACGCCCGGGCCTTTTTGAGCTTCGGGGTTTGAACAGAACTCTGAGATCCCAGGGAATCTTCATGGCCTCTTTTTTCAATAGCTTTGGGGTTTGAACAGGGTCCATAATACCGGCAAATTAAATTAATCCACGGAAATACTGATTTAATTTTACATTGAGGCCTACTGAATGAAAAATCAAATTTAATAAAATGGATTAAACAATTTGAGAGAGAGGGCCAACGCATACTAGAAGCCGTAGTTTAGAGTGGCCATTGCATTTTTCTTTAAGAACTTCGGCGTTAGAACATAATGCTGAGATCCAGCGCATAGCTAGAGGCTTCGAATCGTCCTGGCCTCTTCCAAGAACTGCGGGGTTTGAACAGAACTGAAGAACAAAGAATTTTATTAATAAAAAGGGAATTATAATAAAATACCTGGGGCTGGATTTCGAAAACGCCAGGGCCTTTTTGAGCTTCGGGGTTTGAACAGAACTCTGAGATCCCAGGGCATACTTGGAGGTGGAGCTTAGAATCTTCATAGCCTCTTTTTTCAAGAGCTTTAGGGTTTGAACAGGGGCGCCATAATACCGGCAAATTAAATTAATCCACGGAAATTCTGATTTAATTTTACATCGAGGCCAAATGAATAAAAAAATCAAATTTAATAAAATGGATTAAACAATTTGAGAGAAAGGGCCAGCACATACTAGAAGCTGGAGTTTAGAATGGCCATTGCATTTTTCTTCAAGAGCTTCGGGGTTAGAACATAATGCTGAGATCCAGCGCATAGCTGGAGGCTTAGAATCGTCATGGCCTCTTCCAAGAACTTCGGGGTTTGAAGAGAACTGAAGAACAAAGAATTTTATTAAAAGAAAGGGAATTATAATAAAATACCTGGAGCTGGAGTTCGGAAACGCCAGGGTCTTTTTGAGCTTCGGGGTTTGAACAGAACTCTGAGATCCCACGGCATACTTGGAGCTGGAGCTTAGAATCTTCATGGCCTCTTTTTTTTCAAGAGCTTTGGGGTTTGAACAGGGGCCATAATACCGGCAAAATAAATTAATCCACGGAAATACTGATTTAATTTTACATCGAGGCCAAATGAATAAAAAAATCAAATTTAATAAAACGGATTAAACAATTTGAGAGAGAGGGCCAGCACATACTTGAAGCTGGAGTTTAGAATGGCCATGGCATTTTTCTTTTTTCTTCAAGAGCTTCGGGGTTAGAAGATAATGCTGAGATCCAACGCATAGCTGGAGGCTTAGAATCGTCATGGCCTCTTCCAAGAACTTCGGGGTTTGAACAGAACTGAAGAATAAATATGAAAAGAAAGGGAATTATAATAAAATTTAAAATCTCATAAAAAACAAATAATAGCAACAGAGATTGCTTATGCCATAGAGACAAAAACTAGCAACAGAGATTGTTTGTACCATAGGCCCTGAGACAAATACTGAAACATCAATTTGAAAGCAGAAAGATTAGAATATGTACCTGAAACCAAAAAGCCTTGAGCAGCTGAACAATGCTCCAGAATCCTGCTGCTTCTGCTCCTGCTTCTTCATCCTCTATCACATACACACGCATCACTCCGACTCATACATTAGACTTGGACTTGACACCAAACCACACACAGACATAGACACAGACTCAGACTCGAACCCCCAATCCCCACAGACAGACAGACATAGCAGGCGCTGGACAGAGGAGGAAGAAAATGATAAATTTGGGAGGCTGGATGTATATATACCACTCACTTCCCTTCAACGGATAGAAATTCTGTAACGCATGAGCGCAAACTCTTGAAGCATCCGTTACAGAGAGAGAAGTCGAATGCTTTCTTGAACCATTAGCCTGCTCGATAAATTCGCACGGTTCGCCAGATACGAAGCGTCATGTCAGCACTATGGAAAAGCATTGGATCCTGCTTTCTTTAACACCACCTCAGCGGAAAAAGCATTGAATCCTGATTTCTTGAATTCCAGCGGTTCACCACCTCAGCAAAAAAACACTTTCATCGAGCTTTTTTGTTTTTTTGAATTGCGTGTCGAATTATTTTTTTTGGGCTGCTTTTTTTCTTTTATTTATTTAGCGCACAGGGTTCCTTTAGCGCACAGGGTTCCTTTAGCAGTTGTCTATAACGCGACTTTTTGAAAGCCTTTCCGGCGGATTTTTCCGGTCAAAATCCGGCAGCAATTCATTGGAATCTCAAGTTTGATAGCTAGTTTCTGCACAATCAAAGGCTCCCAGGGGTTTTTCAGGCCGCTGAATCCAAATATGCAGTTAAAAAACCATTTTAACTGCTAAAAATCAAGATTTAACCTCATTTCTTCCACCGGATTCCGCCACCGGAATCTCCAAAAAGTCGCATTATAGACAACTCCGTTCCTTTAAGTGCAGATGCATCCAAATCAGTAAAGTTTTATTTTATATAAAATTGCAAAGTAATTTATATTATAATTTATAGAATAACAAAATTTGATTGGTTTCCAGCATTATTTTTTTATATATTTATCATTTTCTTTCATCTAAAAATGATGTATACATTGTTAATTATAAGATTGCAATAAAGAGTGACTTTACAATTATTATTTTCATCTAGATAGACCATTGAGGTTATAAGAGTAAAGAAATATATGTATTTATATTTATATATATATACTTTATTTTTAGGTATGTATCTTTTTGTTTTTAAAGTATTATTTTCTATTGAGGTATTGAGGTATTGTATGATCTGTATTTATGTGTCTTCCAAAATTTTGTCTTAAATTTAAATACTTTTTTTTATAGTAATTTTGACATGAAGTTAAAATATTTGGTTGTTTATGTTTATCTATTAACTCTTTTGAAACTTATTTAGTCACCACCTTTCCTATAAGCAAAATCCAAAATAGTTCTTAGTCTTTACATTCTTATTCGTTAACATGAATGTTACAACATACCCACCAAACCACGCTTGTCTTTAGGAGCAATGTGCTCATCAACCTGACATTGTTCCTAACTATGAACCTTACCTCGAGGTTCAAAAAGTTGAGAGCAAAAATGGTTTAGCTCACATTTTATATATTTTCCTAGGTATAACAAAATGAACAATGCATATTGCAATCATCATCATATACATCAACAGCAAAAAATGTGAAGGTATCATCAATGCACAATTGAATCCACTAATTCATTATTGTCACACCTTTGAAAATCATCTTCAATAAAGAAAATGTTAATTGTATAATAGTTGCTTGTTGTTTTAGTTATTACCATTTAGAAAGTAATTTTAAACTTTCTATCATTTTGTAGCATCAAGTCTTTCGTTTTTGTAAATGCAATTGATTAATTGGGGAAACCCATGCCATGGAAGAATGGTAATTTATTTTCAATTTAAGCTACTTGAAACTACTTTATTAGGCTTGATTTGCCTCCCTTTTTTCAACCCATCATGCATTTCTCCTCATTTTGAGGATGACACTTAGTGTAAACCAAATTTGACAAGGCTCAAGGGCTCATTCCACCTTCAACAGTCACACCAACAGAAGTGGTGGAATTGTTAGTACCTTTCCATCATCACATATGTACATCATAATTATTTGAAATATATCCATCCCACCTTCATTTGTGGGTTTTTTGTTACCCTGCCATCATCACATATAGACGTCTTGCTCATGAAGAACACACATGTCACAATCTTGAACTTTGTTGGGAATGTCAACATTTTCTCCTTCCAAACACTCTAACTAAATCCAATTGATTCATTTTTATTATTATGTCAATGCTTAATGTTATTTTCCTTTTAATGACATGTGATTGGTGGTTTTGTTCTATAAATTTATTGATCTTAAACATATTATTATCTTCAATTAACAAGATAACATCGTTGTATGTTTTGCTTGTGAGTTCACTTTATGCTACTTAAACTTGATATTTCTTACTCTTGGATGGTTGCCTCTAAAGCCAATGTTGTAGTTGTTTTGAGTTTTACGACTTCTATCTATGATGGATATTATTTAGGGACCTTAGTTGATCATCTAAGTTATTTTCCTTACATCTTAGAGTTCATCTCACACAATTGACAAGGTAATAAATAATGGTACATGGACTTTGAGAAACAGATGTTAACTAGTTAAGGCCCCTTTGATATCTAGTTCCCCATCCCCTCCATTACTAAAACTTGATTATGGTGCTATTTGAATACCTAAATAAGGGAGAACCAACAATCTCGATTTTTTATGGGGTTTTACTCATACTAACAATTCATTTAAGATGAGCTCTGGCGATTCAACTGCAACCTCTAGGTCTAGGGTTTAATGCCTCCAACCTGCAAACCCAGAGACAGCTCTGGCAGCGCAGAAAGACAGAATAGCAGATCTTCTCAGCAGAGGTCGCGGACTGACCCGACAAATGGTAAGCGGGGGGTCCACAGGGACCCCATCATTCAAACAAATAGTCATGCACAAATAGAAAGCGCAGGAGGGACTAAAAATCTCGGGATATGGAGAACGCAAGGACTCTAGCAGAACCAGCACAGAAAGGGAACAAAAAATGCCAACAGAAACAAGAAGCAGCTCCAAAAGGAAAGACAAAGCAACTAATGGCAAGGAAAACAGGAACAACAAAGTAGATGAAGACCAAAGGATCACAGGCTTAATAAACGCCCAAACAGAAGAGGAAGAAGATCAAGATGCAGAGAAACAAGGGCGAGAAGAGAAGGAAAAATAGACATCCTCCACTCCCAGCACCAACAAAGCCACGCAAGGAGCTTGGAAACCAAAGAAAAAAGAAACCCTCAGAGTAGTCTACACAGATCCGGAGATTCAAGCCCAACGAGAACATATGTCAGAACATGCAGTCATATGCAAGTTCATGGGACTGTGGCCAACGGAACGCGCCCTTTGTCAATGGATCAAGCAACACTGGAAACCTAAAGGTGATATCAAACTACACCTAGGAGCAAAAGGTTTCTTTACTGTTGTTTTCACAAACTTAGAGGATAAGGACAGGGTTTTTGATGGAGGTCCCTATTTCTTTGCTTCTGCGGGACTCTACATGAGACCCTGGAAAACAAACTTTGTACCAGAAAAGGAAACCTTCACATAAGTTCCAAGGTGGATCCGACTATTCTCCCTTCCAATAGACTACTGGGGCTTAGCAACCCTCAAACAAATTGGAGACCGGTTAGGAACCTTTGTCAAAGCCTCAGAAGCAACTATTCAACGAAGTTACACCTCATGTGCTAGAATCTATGTGGAGTTGGATGTCTCAGGAGCCCTGCATGAAGGCTTATGGTTGGAGTTCAGAGATGAGGACTACTTTGAAGCCATTGATTATGAACAAATCCCATTCTGATGCACAAAGTGTCATGAACATGGCCACCTCGTCAAAGACTGTCCTTTAAACAAGACAGAAGAAGCTCTCAAAACAACGCCAGAAGCACAGAGCAAGGAAATCTTTACAAAACCAAAAGCAAGACAAAGAGCCAATAGGAGAAGATCAAACAGAACAGGGGTAGAGCCAGGAAATACCATCAACACTTTCAGCGTTCTGGAAAGAGACACAGACACTGAAGACACAAATGTGGAAAAACAGCGAACTAAGAAGCAAAAGGACCAGCAAGACCATAATAGGAAGGAAAAGGAGGAAGATCTAATCAGTTCCAAGGCCCACAGGCACGAGCATGAAGGAATTCATGATGAAGACATGGATATGCTAACCAGTGATGGGGGAAGTGACGAGATGGAGCTCAATGAAGCCCTAGAGAAGGCAAGGGTGAATCTTCCAGTCATGGAGGAAAATTGGAAAGCTCAAGGACTAGAAAACGTCCCAAAAGAGGAATTAAGGAAGATCAGTGACCTATTCATAGCAAGACAGAAGGCGGAACTAGACAGGAAAAATAGAAGATTAGGCATTGCAACAGGTACAAGAAACCATTCAAAAAGCATCTCCCTTAATCCAATTGGCCTCAAGCAAAAAAAGAAAAGGGGACGAAGAACAAATGGTGAAGTGTTGCACGATCTGGGGATCCTAATGCTAAACTCAAGCAAAATGAAGGCACTTAACGCCTTCCCATCCTACCATTAACAATCCTCGTTATAAATAAAAATAGTCTCATGGAATGCAAGAGGGCTCAACAGCTTAGCAAAGCAAAGACTTCTCCAAAGGAAGTTCCAAAGAGAAAAGTCGGACATCATGTTCATACAGGAAACCAAATGTGCCACAACTCACATGGCAAACATCAGCAAAAAATTGGGCAAACCTATTGACTTCATAGAAGTAGCCAGTCAAAGATGGGAAGAAGGCATTACCACTCTCTGGGACACCAGAGTAGTAAGTGTCCTTTTAATGGAAGCCACCAGATCTTACATTGCCACGGAAGTTCAAGTAATAGGTAACTCTGAAACTTACTTATGCATAAATGTCTATGGACCACAACGATTAGAAGATAAATTTCATTTCCTTAATTTACTTATGAGTCTACAGCTTAGACATCTCACCTTGAAGATCATTATGGGTGGAGATTTCAACATGATAAACTCTCTCTTGGAGAAAAAAGGAGGAACAAGAAGGCTCAACAGGGATGCAGAGCTATTCACAGAATTCATTGAAACTGCAAAACTAGTAGACATCCTTCCCAAAAATAGCTCCTTCACCTGGAATAATAGACGAGGCGGAGAGAAACTAATAGCTTCTCGATTGGATAGATTTCTTATCTCAGAAAGTATCTTACTTGAAGGCATCATAGAGGACTCTGACATTCTTCCCAGTGGAGGGTCGGATCACTGGCCTATCTCACTAGAAGCTGCCTTCCTAGGCACTCCTAGAAACAAGCCTTTCAGATTTGAAAAGTTCTGGTTGCAGCACCCCAACTTTGTCAAAATGCTGGAGAAATGGTGGTGTGAACCATTGAACATAAAAGGAACCAGAATGTTCAAGATCCAAAGCAAACTAAAACATATTAAAAGCAAAATCAAGCAATGGAATGCAAGAGAATTCGGAAACATCTTTCAGGAAAAATCCATAATAGAAAGCAAGCTTGATCATATTCATAAGATCTGGACCTCGGGGAATATCAGTGAAGACTCCAAAGATCAGGAAAAAGCTCTGATGGTTCAATGGCAACTTCGTTGTCAACAGGAGGAAACACTCTGGAGACAGAAATCCAGAGTACAGTGACTCAAGGAAGGAGAGCAAAATACAAAGTTTTTCCACATATCCACTTTAGACTACAGAAGTGCAAACAAAATCCTAAGACTCAACAATGAAGTAGGAGAAACTTTGCAAAATCACAAGGAAATTTCTTCTCTACTCACCAAGCATTTCAAACATCTATCTCAGGAGATGCAGGAAGAAAGAACAAAGGCAATCGATACTCTTGGTCAGGCCATACCCCGCATCATAACTACTGAGCAAAATACAACTCTTCTTAGAGCAGTCTCAATGGAGGAAGTGGAGGAGGCCGTCAAAAGTATGCCAAACGACAAATCTCCAGGACCTGATGGCTTCACCATAAACTTCTACAAAGCATGTTGGCCCACCATCAAAACAGAGGTATGGGAAGTTGTTGAAGATTCCAGGTGCTCCTGCACCATTCTCAAATCGCTAAACTCCATCTTCCTGGCTCTTGTTCCAAAGGAAGAAGATGCCAACTCTCCTGAGAAATTTAGACCTATAGCTCGATGTAATGTGATCTACAAAATCATCTCCAAAGTTATAGCCAACAGACTCAAGTCTATTCTTCCCAAACTAATTTCGGAAGAACAGTCCGGATATGTGGAGGGCAGACAAATCCTGGACAACATCCTCTTAGCTCAAGAGATGGTTCACACTCTCCAGACCAGGAAGATAGTAGGTATGTTAATGCAACTGGATCTCTCCAAAGCATTCGATAAAGTCAACTGGAAATATCTGGAAGCCATTCTTACAGCCTTTGGCTTTGACTATCAATGGACTAAATGGATTCTTGCTTTAATTAAATCCTCCAATTTCTCTATCCTGGTCAATGGCTCCCCCTCGGAACCCTTCTCCTCCTCCCGAGGTATCAGGCAAGGAGACCCTCTCTCCCCTTTCCTCTTTTTGATCCTCATGGAAGGTCTAAGCAGACTTATTCATAAAGCAAAAGCAGACGGCAATATCAGAGGGCTTCATCCTCTGCACTCTATCCCTGCAACTATGCACCAGCAGTTCGTGGACGACACCATGCTGCACGGCACCCCTACTGTGAAAGAAGCTATGGCTTTCAAAAATATCCTAAACCTCTTCAGCAAAGCATCAGGTATGGAAATTAATCACGCCAAATCTCCATTTTTTTCTTTAATACTCATCTTGCCATTCAGAAGCATCTTTCAAACATTCTTGGATTTAGACGAGGCAATTTACCCTCTAAGTATTTGGGAGCCCCTCTAACTACCAAACCTTGGCAAAAACATCACTGGGAAAAATACTAGCAAAAATGGAGAAAAAATGCAGGCACTGGACTCACAGAGCCCTCAACTTTGCGGGTAGATTAGTCCTCACTAAAGCAATCCTTCAAGGCATCTCGCAGTATCTGCTTTCCATCTTGCCAGCCCCTAAAGGAATCCTCCAGAAGATAAGAACTATCCAGCGATCGTTCATATGGAAAGGCAATTCGCAAAAAAATAAATGGGCTTTGGTGGCCTGGAACAAACTTTGTAAATCAAAAGCAGCAAGGGGCCTAAATCTAATAGACCCCCACACCATCAACATGACTTGTGGAGCTAAGCTGTGGTGGCGCTGGTTAAAAGAACCCACTCTACCTTGGGCAAGACATTGGAAGGAGAAATACACTCCAGATTGCAGTGAACAGGAGCTAATTAGGTTACAGGCCATGCCAGAAGGGTCTCCCATTCGGAATTTAGCTAGGCAGAACCGCAACATAATTCAGGACCACAACTTTTGGGAAATCCGCAATGGGGAAACAAAGTTCTTTTGGGAAGATGCTTGGCAGCAACTCCCCCGCCTCGGAACTCCAGACCTGGAGGACTTTAAAAGGGAATGTCAGAGCAGGGGCAAATAGAAGGTCCATCAGTATTGGAGCCACAGCAACAGCGAACATGAATGGAGAGAATGGTCACTCCTTAACACTGGCACCTCAATCGCAGGAAACGACAACATAAGGAACTTGCTAAGCACTCTAAGAAAAGAAAGATAAGAACATCTACAGAAAGGGACAAGCTAAGATGGGGCATGAAAGGAAGCGGCAATTTCACCCTCAAAGAAGCAAGGGAGTAGCTTGAGCATTTTGAACACGAGGAGGTCACGCCCTAGAGCATCAAGGTCTGGGACGCCCTATTCTGGCCTAAAATAAAGACCTCTCTTTGGCTCCTTATGCGGGGAAAAACCCTTACCTGGGAAAATTTGCACAAAAAAGGATTCTTTGGTCCCTCTATATGTCCCCTTTGCAAAACAGCAGAAGAAAATATAAATCATCTTTTCAATACATGCGAATGGGCGGAGTACTTATGGAAGTGGATAGAAACTACCATGCAGCAAAACAACAGGGACAGAGACTCCATCCAAAACACCATATTGAATTGGCCTAGCGACTACTCTAACAATCTAAGAATTAACAGCATTTGGAAAGTCCTGCCAGGGTTCATAACCTGGTATAGGAGGAGTCATCAGAAATCACAAAGGGGAAATTCTCCACATTTACAGTCAAGCCCTGGGAGAAGGAACCAACAACGAGATGGAATTTGCAGCTATGGAAAAAGGGTTATGAATTCTCAGATTGAACCAAATAGGTAATGCAATGATCGAAGGTGACTCAGAGGTAGCCATTACCGCGGCTAGGAAAATCTACAGAGGCACGCCGGTAAGCAAGGTAACGAAAAATTGGCGTTTAGCTCAAGTAACAGATAACATTGCCCAAATGCTCGGGGAAATGAAAGGTCTCACCTTTCATGCGATCCATCGCAAGGCTAACACGGTTGCTGACCACCTGGCAAACTTCGGGATTGAACACCCCAACGCAAGGTGGGACAGCTATTGGCAAGACATCGACTGCCCAGAGCTAAAGAAAAAGTGCATGCAGCTATCCAGGTTGGATATGAGGCTGGAAGAGATGTGAGATCGAACGATCGAATAACTTAATGAGTCCAGTGATTAGACATGCTGATTCAGCCAGCATCACTAAATCAGGCAAGAGCTGTAGGACGAATGACATAAGGATTATCTGTTAGATGCAGGCGATCAAGAGATACGCACCCCCCATGATCCGCTTCGAAATCAGTCGTCGTAAGAAGGGCAGGACAAGGCACACTTGGCACGCTCAGGAGGAAGAAGATGACGGTGATCGTAAAGGCCGACAATCATTTCAAGGCCTCACTATTTTCCCATCGTGCAGTAATTATGCCGATCGGACATGCAAGTGGCACAGAGAAGAGCAGCCACTCACAGATCACCTCCCAGTCATTTGTTATTTAACAACCACCAAGGCCACAAGGAAAAGCAATGTTTTATCGTGTAGTAAGTCTGAGCTCGCTCCCTCTGCAAACACAGTGCAGGAACTCTCCGTGGCTACAGGCATCGTAATGACAGGGGAAGGCTGCCGAAACCAATCTGCAAACAAAGACTTCCAACAAGCAAAAAATATGTATGAAACAAGGACATCCCAGCGCAACAAGCGCAAAATCAGCGAACTGGAAGCCAGCGTCAAGGAGGAGGAAACACAGGTTTCGGATTAGCAAATTGGGAAGGAAGTGGATTGGCTCCTATACCCGGGCACAACCTATACTCGTGCCACCCAGTTCATCCGAACTCAAGCCGAAGCTTGGCGCATGAAGACCCTCCTCGCTAAAGTTCTGGATGCCCAGGAAGAGCAGGCAGAGCAGCTGTGCAATCTCAAGAAACACATTGAGGCCATGGAGCATGACCACATGGCAGTCGTGGAAAGTATTGAATTTAAGCTCTCCTCGCTAGACCAATAGGCTGACAGCATCAACAAAAAGCTCACTGTGCTAATCAAGCTCTTGAGAAATGTCATTGGCAACGACGACAAGCTCGCTGAGACTCAGCGTGGGGACTCTTCAGGCACTCAGCCGAGCAACCCTCCCAAGCCAGGACATGCCAACCGGTGATTGCGGAGGTCACGTTCCTCTTTTTACAGACCGCTTCCTATGCCTCCTCTTTTTCAATCTTGCTATGTCTTCTATACTTGGAACCTGTCAAGAGACTTCTCTGACAGATCCTCCTTGCCTCCTGGTTTAGAGTGTTTTAATTCTCTGCCGCCCTGCGTGGTGTGCTTGTGTCTTTCAATTACTAAGTAGCCAGGCCTGCTGTCTAGCGGTCATTAATCTGCTAAGGCAGAAGTTTTGTACTATACTTTTTCTCTATTAATACAAAAGTTGATTTACACAAAAAAAAAAAAAAAACAATTCATTTAAGAATTATTTCAATGGCCATTGGTTTTCCCCCATCAAGCTTTATCTTAATTTGAGCCTAATATCATATATATTTGGTTATCTAATCACTAATTAAAGGCTTTGTGAAATCCAACTTTTGCTACAATTCCATTTCTTAAGTAAGTTAGCATTACCATTATGAATTACCATGTGGTACTTTGTTGCTTATGGTCTAATAAGAAAAGAAAATAGAAGTTAAGACCTCATGCTTCCTTCTAGCATGAATTTCACAACTTGTTATGGGTATGGTAGATGGGATTCTTTGATCTTTGTTTAGAAAAAAGCAGGCTTCTTATGTAAATAGATACTTTTTCCTCTAAAATTTTTGGTGTCTTTTATATTAGTTATGACCCCATTGGTGGCTTTACAATATAGTCCTAAGTTATTAAAAATTGGGAATATTATTTTTTAAATTTGAAGAAACAAGGTATATTATCTCAATGTCTCTACAAACAACTAGCATATATGGAAATATAAGAAAAAACTAGAAGATTAGAAAAACTAAGAACATGAGCGCACAACCAAAAATACTGTATAGATTTTTCAATTATTAGAGATTGAAATGAAAATGTGAGTATATTGAGATAAGTACATCAATACAGCAAGGGTCTAGATGATGATGATGGAGATCAACATCCATTTAATGCCCCACATTATGTCGACGTTGAGTTTGAGTTTGAGGATGCCAAGCATTGCTACTACTAATGAACCTATGAACGACCATATGAGTGTCCAACACTATAGCAATATTCAATGGACTCATGATTTACCATTATTGCATCAAGAATAGTATTTTTAGCATGTAAATTTTGTTCCTTTGGAAGCCTTATTGTGCACCTATCTTCATTCCAATAGATAGGAAAATTTTCCAATGGAGCTAGACTAAATATTCTATCTCCATGGAGGTGAAACTATCATTCTTTCCTAGCTTTATATAGTTGTATGTGCTCTAATTTTTTTCACATGCTAAGGTAATTAATATCCATCTTAAAATGTAGGACTTGTTAACCTTGAAAATATGAAATAAAATTTAGAAAATTTGGAACGTATTCCAACCATTTTGTATTTTCTTTCTTTATAATTCTAAAAATTGAGATCCAGCTTAAAACATTAGACTTAATCAAACATTGAATCCGATAGAAAAAATAAACTAATTAAACATCAAATAAGCAATGTTTAATGAACTAAATATACACACAATGATGGAGGGTTTGATAGCAACATTAATGATGGAGTATTAATCCAATAAACAAGTCAATTGACTATATAAATAGGTGCACACCGTAAGCAAGGCATAGGTGGGTTAAATTAAGGAGGCATATAAAATATGTGTGGGTTGAATAAATAATTGGGTTAATACACTTAATGAATCTGAAATCTATATGCATTAGACTAATAAACTGATGGGTTAACCATGGCCAACGTATCAAGGCTAAACAAAACTAATGTGAGAGACAAAGCCAACCATACTAGGCAGGTGAAAGTGAGTTAATATTTGATAGGTTAAATCCACAATTAGGTGGGTTATAGTGATTAATGAAAAATATATGTAATAAACATCACAAATAAGATCTAATTGGTTTAGTTAAAGTTGATGTGATCTAGACATTAGTGGGTTAAAGCAAGTGACGATAATATAAATTCAATAAACAAGGTGTTTTCATTAGATTTAAAGGGAGAGACATGTATCCCTTGATATATATAACTAGATTGGGTGTTTGGAGTAGCATTTGATGCCTCCACTTGACTATTCATATGATTTGCGGCTCTGGACCCAAATTTGAAACCATCTTGAACATGAGTGTATGAAACTAGTGGCTGGAGCTCAATTTATGGAGAAAGCATGTTTCATTTCTTCCCAATATGCAAGATTGAAACCAAGCATCACAACCATCACTTAATGTAGTGTATGATTTCATTTTTCCATGATTGAGGGCTTAAACGAAAACAACCACAACTTCTTTCTATTCTTCAATGAAGTAAGGTTTGAATAACAATGGCTTCGATAACTCTTTTTCTTCTTTCATGTATTTTTCATGTGGTGTGTGGTAGAAGAATTCAAAATGAAGAAAGAAAACAAGGTAATGAATCATATTGTTTCTCACAGTCAAGCATAAAATAAGAGTAAAATATTGGAACTAGCATAAACCATACAATTTATATTTTATTGAGAGAGATCATTCATCTTCATGAGCCAAAGAGTAAGATATTATTCATCTCTTTCAGCCAAAAATTGTTAAGTTAAGTCTCCTTCCCTTGAATATGTTTTCTTCAATGGAAGATCCAAGTGCCTCTAGTATATTCTAACCTACTCCTCTATCACACATTAGACAAGTTGACTCAAATTCGACTTGAATTAGTCATCTAGACTCAAACTCATACCTAGATCACCCTAGCCTCGGACAACACATAGACTCACACAAGCACACAAGTTTAGACCATAAATAGAGGAGGAAGAGGAAAATGTTGAAAGAAAGGAGGATTCGACATATATTTATAGCCATTCTTCCATATTCTTGCAATGGATAGATAGTTTCTCCCCTCTACCTACCTCTCTAGAACCATTGATCCATTACAAAACGAGACGAATTCCCTCTCTCTTCAATTCACTATTTTAGATTTTTGAGTTTTCATGAATGGATTTTCAATTTTTTATTATGATTTTTATTGAATTTTGAGTTAGGGATGTTGTTTTAATGCTTTTTCAATCCATACTTTTTAAACTATCTGGATTTGGCTCCAACAACATTTAACACTATTTTTTATTTTTTATTTATTTTTTCAAGGTTATAAAATGCATTGTCCATAGCATGATGGCAAAGAGGCTAAGTAAGTTCTATTTTTAGTTATCTCATAGTTTAATGATATTTTTTTGAATATTAATTTCACTTCTCATTTTAAACTAGCACATTCTCTTTTTTTGGTTCTTAGGATACATTGCCCATGGTGAACTAGTAGAGAGGGTGTGTAAGCCAAAATTAATGGAAGCTTTTGAATATTTGTTTCATTTTTCATTTCAAATTACCTCACCTTGAATGCGGGTTCAGGGTTTGGAAAATTTTCAATGCGAATATTAATAAATTTTAAAAGTAATTAGTTGGATGGAAAGTGAACTTGCCTATACTGGTTTCAAGCACTACCAACTAAAAATTTATAGATATGTAGGCTTATGTGTTCACTTAAATGAAAAATTATCCATTATGTTAAATTGGTTTTGGAGCTATAAGGAGTATGCCTGCAACTTCTAAAATGCCCAAATTTCATTAATAATATGTTATAGAGTGCAACTAGGGGCTAATTCCCCTTCCTAGAAGCCTTTTATGAATTAATATATATATAGAGAGAGAGAGAGAGAGAGAATAATTAACTAATAATTAGTGTTTCTCTCTATAGACATGATCATTAGTTGAAATAAATAAATAAAAAGATGGAATAAAGAAAAATATTGTAAATAAATATACTTACTAAGAATTACTGCCCACCATTATTTACGGATTTTTCAACACTTTAACAAATATGGGTATAAATGTAAATGTACAAACTTACTAGAATTTAATTTAGAAAGATACATTATCCAAATTACAAAGAGACATGTCTCTTGGGTATATTGAGTATAAAATAAATTTTAAACTTTTAATTTTAAACAATTCACTTATCATCTCATATCTTCTTGTACTTATTATTGATGTTCTATCTACAATTATTGTCAGTGAGGATCTAATGTGAATGCTACTAAATTTTTCATGTGATTTCTATTGGAATCTGAAGTAAAGTTGCTATTGGGCTAATAAGAAATTGAAGTAATTTTTGCAAGCATAGAACATACCATAAAATTTAATATAATCTCAAAAACTTACTACACCCAACAAACAACAAGTGAATATCTATATATATCTATACCTTTCTTATAGATGTTATAACTTTAATAATCTATTACCCATTGATAAGGGTTTCACCATCCTTAACTAAATTCTAAAGGATTCCTTGTTCATAGTGAGTGAAGGATTATGGGGTATATTTGAGTAATTAATTATATTCTACATCTTTGAAATTCAATAGCACTCATTAGGTTGAAAGTCAATAGAATTCATTAGGCTTATTAGATTAGCTTGTAATGGGACTATTCAATGTGACATGAAATGTACATTCATTTGATAAAGAACATTTAGCTTTGGGAATTATGAAGTAAAAAATGATAAATAAGGGTATACACAAAAGGGTTTTATAAAAAAATTCAAGTAAAAAAGAATTGGAAACTAATCACTTAACTTGGAAATGTGATCATCTTAGGCAACCTTGGAATGAACACAATCAAACACTAAGTCATTGGTGCAACATTCAATGAAACAATGATATCAAAAGAAAATGGAAAGTAATAAAGTTCAAGCATGAAGAAATTGAAGATTCCTTTGATAAAATTTGATGCTTAAGATTTGTTAAATAATTCCACAAAGATTGTTGGGAGAAAAAAGAAAGTAGGGTGATGTAGCTAAATAACTTAAGATAATATTATAATTGGCAAATAGAATACATACGATAAAAGTTAAGAAATTATTGAAGTACCAAATAGTCATAAAATTCTAAAGTATCTAGAGAAGTCGCCTTAATAGGAGTAGATACAAAAGGAACATACTTAAAGATAGGAGAAGCAATACTTCATTGAATTAGAAAAACCAAGAATATACTTAATAAACAAATTGGCTCCTTAAGCGATGTAATTCAAGATGTGAATATAGATACATTGTGGGGCATTGCAAAGGTTTTCAAGACTAAAATAAAGTAGACAAATATAGATGAGAATAGTTGCAAGCTAAGCAAACAAATATCAATTTGAGATGTTTTTCTTGAGCCTGAGGTGGGTGAAGAAGTGATCCATTATCAAGTACAAGAAATAAAAGTGTGTATTTCTAGATAATCTATGCATAGCTTAGGGGCAGATGTGGATTCCATTATTTGTACATCAACTGATAGTTAGTGAGATAACTTATACCCAAACAAACTATTACATAAGCAATGTTGCCAAAGTTTTCTTTTGGTCTCTTGAATTCGCTACTCATTTTTGGCTAGCCAAATCAAACATAAGATATTGGGCAGATTCTTTGGGCTCCATTGTCACCTTTGTTCTTATATAACCAAATATTTAGATATTTCTCTAAGAATTTTCCATCCTAAACTACTTTGGAGTCCATTAGCCTAGTCGCATAACTCTATATTTCCTTAGGTATGAGAAATTGGTAAACAAGTGACAGATTATTTCTATACATTCCATGTTAATTTTTTGCAGCTCAGTCACAAATTCCAATCATGGGAATAGATTCCTCTTTTCGAGAGGAGCAATTTTGACTATCGGAGCACTCAATTTCGACAAGGGAAAGTGTAATTTTTTATTAAATCCCACATGTGCATATTTGATCAGGTTGGCCCTAAAGCTAATTGGTCACCCTTGGAAGTCTATAAATACAAGTGACCTCAAACTCATTTGGAAATCATCATGAAGCAATATTCTATTCTCTTCTTTGGTTTTGGCTTGCACGGGTCTGAGGTAGTTCGCAGAGATTGGCTCGCACAGGTCTAAGGTAGTTCACAGAGATTGGCTCGCACAGGTTCAAAATTGCAAGGTTTGAAGCTCACACACTTGCCTAAGGTTTTGGGTCACAACCATAGGCTTGTCATAGAAATATTTCATCTATAATCATAGGATGTAAGCCTATGCATGTGATTGAAGGGTTTCAACCACACACACAACACTCTCTCTGTGCGGTTGAGATCTAGGGTTTGAATTTTTCAGTTGATCGAATTTTTCACTAGTTGACTACAAAGTTCGACAGTTGACAACAGATAGTGAAAATTAATCCCAGGCTTCTGAACCATTGTTTTGATTATTGGCATTATTGGGTTCATCTCATGATTTAGTTCAGTTGATTTTGTTGGATAGGTTTATGGTAGAAGATATGGATCATTGTAATCTCTCTTTACTGAACCATTCAACGAAAATCTAATAAGAAGAAGAATTTGAAAGGATTTTCCCTATAGTGGGTTTTTCCCCTAGTCTCCTACCATTCCTAGTGTTTCTATGTGTGAATTATTTTCATCTATTTCTCCTTTATGTTTCGTTGCATTAATGATGATATTTCTCTTTCTATATAGTTGCATATGTTGTTGAATAATGTTGCAAATATGAATAATGATACGATGTTGTGGGGTGAATTTAATATGTAAATGAAGAAATGCAATTATCTGAAGCAAAGAACAATATAGACCTAAGAAAATTTAACATGGTATCAAAGTTGGGGTGAAGAAAATTCATTGAGATCACCCCTAAGAAAAGACACCTTTGATGGAAGCAAGAGAAAAATGGAGGAGACCTAAAAGAAGGCTAGGGTTTGAAGGAAACCCTAGGAAATTTGGTTATTAGGGTTTGATCGATGACATGAGGTTAGGATTTGGAAGAAACCTTGGGAATAAATGATGGCTTGAGTTTTGTAGTTTTGAAACATGATCAATGTGAAGATGTTCTGGCTTTGTGTCAAGGTTGATGAAGTCAATGGAAATATTGTTATGGACAATACTAACTCTTGGAGGCTGATTCAAGAGGGAGATGATCACCTCATTGAAGATAAGTACTTTTTTTATTTATGTTACATCTTTACGTCTTTACTTTTATTTATATTTATTTATATGATCATTAATTATACTCCCTGCATGTATATTTGAGTATATGTACACCTCTAACCTCTATATGAGATGTAAAAAGCATATCCCTCTTAAGGATCACCTTATGTACAAGAAAAGAAAGATAGCACGGGAAGATAAAAACCAGTGGAATGTTGGCAAAGTTCTAAAACTTCCAAATATATGTTACTAGTTGCAAAGGTATATGAATACTACAAGGTATGTATGGAGTATTGTTTCAATGTTGTGTTTCAGCTGCAACATTGGATGACAAGGTAAGCCCTAAGGTATGATGGGAATATCTTCATATATGCATATGAAAGTAAGTTTTATTTATGGTACATGTGATATATTAGTTCTCTTGTTATTTGGCAAACATATTTCTTTTTTTGATGTATTTCCTAATCTCATAATGAAGGCTAGCACATTGTTTTTCGATATATCGTAGCTTGATATTGTTGTTAATGCTTGTGATAAGCATGATGAAAGTATGACAATGAGATTGATTCTCTTGTTGATCTTGGTAAAGTTTAGAAATATGACATGTGGTATAATTGGAAGCCCTAAATTGATTACTATGATCCTTGAAGTATGAAGATACTCTTATGTAACTCTAACCATTGATGAATGTTTGATGATGACTTGTTATGATATATGTCTAAGAACCTGACATAGTTTATGATCTAACAGTTTTGTTATAGCATGACAATATTATGATAGACAGGTTGATAGTGATGATTGAAGAGGATTCTCATTCAGAGGGAGAAACTCTCATAAGATCCCTACACCTATTATCATTTGCATTAAATATATAAAGGATTCTTTATTGTTGAAGTAATATTTCTGACATAAAAAGACAAATATCTGATATTGTTGGTATGTAGCAAGTTCTGGTATGAGAAGAGAGGGTTTATGTTAGTCTAAGCCCCAATTGTTGGGAAAGAGGCTTAAGAGTGCAGCTATAGGCCTCACAACTGCATGGAAGAGGCTTGTGGGTGAAATTGTGCTTGTAGGTCACAAAATATGAAGTCTTATGCACAATATTAGGAGCACGCCAAGTGTATTTCATACCTACAAACATGGAGCAAATGAAGGAAGAGTTATATGAGCACGGGAAATTTCTAAGAAAGCATTGTATGGTTTCTATCAATCTCCCCGAGCCTGGATTGACAATTACCTAATGAAGCCTGGAAGTAGTATAGATCCAAACCTCTAAGCTGGTCCAAGGTGTGCATTCGGTTTTGGTTTTATATGTTGATGGTCTATTCTTGACATGTAGCATGCCTCTAATGATCAAGCGTAAGAGGGATTTGGCCACTGAGTTCGAGATGAAAGATATTCCATAGATATGAGTCTACATGGATACACTGATAATTGAAATAACACGTTGAGTACATTGTTACTAGCATGGCTAAGGAAGATCTGTAAAGAGCTGTTTGAGTAGATTATGGATATGGATGTGATATATTGTGATTATATTGGTAAAGAATCTCGTATGTAGTTGGACAAAGATATGAGATGGTGTTGTTGTATTAGACAAGCTAGGCTTGTGGTTGATGCCTCTGTGAGAGGGAGGATGAATAATGTATCCTTTGCGTGACATATTTTTTCACTGACATAATACTTGATTTCGATGTCCTGCATGAAAAGGAAAATAGAGGATTGTTTCTCTTGGTGATGTTTGAGGCAACTATTTAGAGAGTTGGCTAAGTTGGTACTAGATGTGAGCACATTGATATGTTTCTAATCTATAGAGAGAAGCATGGATTAATGGATGTGGCCCTCATGAAGTAAGGGTTTGCATTGATCGAGGACACTAAGTCAACTCTTCCCCCTTGGCTAAGCTCCCAGTTTGAGGAATTGAGATGCAAGGCTCCTCGGGTTGAGGGATCTCTAGAAAATAGGGTATCGCCCCTATCTGTTACCTATAGGGTGGAAGAAGTTTCTCCCCTATCTTGGTATCTGCAGAGTACACCCTAGTTGGCATCTATCTTTCGCACCCATCTAACCAATGGGTGTTGGCTGCTTGAGTTAGATGTAATCCTTACTATTTATGGTAAGTGGAATTCTTCTCAAGCTAGAGATGCAAGTCTTTTACCACTAAATCTTAAAGGTTGTGTTGAGAAGATCAACAAAGTTTCTCTGGTTGTAGCATTGACTCCCCGCTGGTATAGTTTCCAGGGTTGTATCATTAGTTCCTCGATGATAGAGTTTCTTGGGTCATAGAATTAGCTCCCCACTGACAGAGTTTCCTGGGTCATAGCATTGGCTTCCCGCTGGCAGAGTTTCTCAGGTCGTAGCATTATCTCCCTGCTGGTAGATTTTCTCAGGTCATAGCATTGGCTCCCTGCTAGCAAAGTTTCCTAGGTCGTAGCATTGGCTCCTCATTTGCAGATTTTCTCAAGTTGTAGCATTAGCTCCCCATAGGAAAAGTTTCCTAAGTCACAACATTGGATGCCCACTCGTAGATTTTCTCGGGTCGTAGCATTGGCTCCCTACTAGTAGAGTTTCCCTATTTGTAGCATTACCTCCCTACTAGCATAGTTTCTTAGGTCGTAGCATTGCCTCCTCGTAAGTAGAGTTTCTCAGGTCGTAGCATTAGCTCCCCACTGGCAGAGTTTCTCGAGTCATAGCATTAGCTCCCCATTGGCAGAGTTTCCAGGGTCATAGCATTAGCTCCCCACTAGCATAGTTTCCCAAGTCATAGGATTGGATCCTCACTGGAAAAGTTTCCCAGGTCGTAGCATTGGCTCCCCGCTAGCAGTGTTTCTCAGGTTGTACCATTGGCTCCCCACAAGCAGAGGTTTCCTAGGTGGTAGCATTGGGATCCACACTAGCAGTGATTATAGGAGATAACAATGGCTCCCCAATGGATAGAGGGAGGTAGATTGAGCTTCTGTCTAATGTCAAATTCTTCTTCTTTTTAGATTTGAGAATGATTAGAATATGAGCATAGACAAGCAAGTGATAAGCTAGGATAAGCAGAGATGAACCGAGATGAGCAGTGACAACATTTGATGATGAGATTCTTGATATGGGACACGATATGATGGCAAGATTGGAATTGCAGCTAAGTGACAATTCTAATGATGGGACTAGGTTCCTATTTTCAAGAAGACCAATTTTCACTATTGGAGCACTCAATTTGGACAAGGGTAAGTGTGTTTTTGAATTAAAGCCCACATGTGCATATTTGATCAGGTCAAACCTAAAGCAAATTGGCACTCTTGGAAATCTATAAATACAAGTGACCTCAACCCCATTTGGACATCATCATGAATCATTATTATATTCTCTTCTTTGGTTTCGGCTCACACAGGTTTGAGGAAGTTCACAGAGATTGGCTCGCACAAGTCCGAAATTGCAAGGTCTGAAGCTTGCACACATGTCTAGGGTTTTGGGTAACAACTACATGCTTGTCACAGGCAGATTTCGATTATAACCATAGGCATGCAAGCCTATCCATGTGTTTGAAGGGTTTCAGCCACACACACGACACCCTCTCTGCGCGTTTGAGACCTAGAGTTTGAATTTTTTGGTTGACCGGGGTATTTTCCAATTGACCGTAGAGTTCGACAGTTGACTGTAGACAGTGACAATTAATTGTAGGCTTCTAATTCAGGGTTTTTATTATTAGCATTGTTGGGTTCATCTCATGAAGTTGTTCAATTGATTTTGTTGGATAGGTTTATGGTAGAAGATATGGATCATTGTACTCTCTCTTTGTTGAATCATTCAATGATAGTCTAATAAGAAGAAGAATTTGAAAGGGTTTTCCCCATAGTGGGTTTTTCTCTGATCTCCAACCAATCCTGGTGTCTCTACATGTGGATGCTTTTATTGTATTGTTCTTTTATGTTCCATTGCATTGATGATGAAAATTTGTCTTTCTATATTGTTGCATATTGTTACTAGAACATGGTTCTACTGTGCAACCCCATGAAAATGGGGCATAACCCCATAGTATTGCTTCAAATGAGGCCCGCAGTGGTCATTTTACGATTGTTCTTATCAATTTTACAATGGTAATTTATGATTGTGTACTTATAAAAATTTTGCTTTGAATGGTAGAGAATGTCATATATGAGGATCCTCTACCAAAAGAGGAGCACCTGGTAGCCATTCCAATGGTGTCAACTAGTGCACCAAGTAAATAATTAAATTACAAAGGTATTTTTTAGTATTAATAAACTACTTCAATGATGTTTCCTTTGAATGAGTTCTTTGAATTTTTGGGTAGCCTCACCTTTTCTACATTTAGAAAGAGGATTAAAATTAAAAATATTTTATTGCAAGTGGTGTATTAATGATAACCATTCTTGTCTCAGCTACAAAGAAGATAAAGGATGAGGCTAGACAAGAAATTAATTCACCTTCCTCCACTGCTCATGCATGTAAAGAACACTCTAATGCTCTTTTTATTAATGAAATACTTGTAATAATAATAGTAGTAGTAAATATCAATGTACATTTCTTTCTTGTTGCAAATGATCATTCGTCCCTCTTGCAGCAGCCTCCAAGTCGTGAGTAAATGACCAAGTTGCCAAGAAGAGTTCCAGAGGCCATAACAACTAAAGGGGAAGAACAAATTGGCGTCCTCCCTTCTCAATTCATGTCAATATATATATATATATATATATATATATATATATATATATATATATATATATTTGAACTAGCTATATAACTAGAAACATCATGTATCATATTATGAAAACATATGTTTGATGATAAAATTTATCGAGATGAAGTATTTTGTGTCTACAACTAATGAATGAATGATATATGTTAATGAATGATTGCTATATGTTTCTTTATGTACAAAACCGCATATGTTTTTTTTTTTTTAATTTTTTGTTTTGCTACTATTTATGCATGAATCTTAATGTGTTGCTTTCAACTATTTTCTAGTAGACAGATTGGGTATTGGGGAATTGAGAGTGATGTGAGGGGAAGGAGGGGCCATAAGAAATTCCATATTCATGTGGTTGGCCCAATTCAATAGAGAATAAATTAGGATTTGAATAATATTGGAGCAAACCTCCCTCAATCCAATAGAGAAACAACAAAGTCAATGTTGACTTCATTGTTGCTCTGTTAAATCGAGGGAGGTTTGATCCAAGATTAGACTACTGCAATAAATTATTCTTGAAACCAAAAGGAGCTCAGTCAGGTATTCATGCACTTAATTCTTTTTAATTATTATTTATTCATAAAAATGCTTGTTAATTTATTTTATTATTTTTCTTATTCTTTAAGTGTTGCTTGAATCAGTGGAACAATTGTTGGAGGACATTACAGTAGGAAGCTTTGGCATTGATTCTTTTATATAAACCCCTATTATCTATTCCACTAAACCATGTACCTTCAAAATGGTAGATAATACATGGGGAATCTCCATATCTCCTTTATTTTCCTCTTCCTGACAAATACGACATTCATCCATTGTAGCATCCCCACAATCACTAATGGATTGTGGAGATGCTACAATGGTTGAATTTTGGATTGTGGAAATGCTACAATGGTTGAATGCCATATTTGTCAGGAATATGACAACAAAGGAAATATGGAGATTCCATGTGCATTTTCTACCATTTTGAAGGTACAAGGTTTAGGTGAGGGACCATAAGAGCTTTCACCTTTATGTAGTTGGCCCTGTTCAATAGAGAATCAATTAGGATTCAAAAAATCTTGGGGAAAACCTCCCTCGATCCAATAGAGAAATATCAAATTCAATGTTGGCTTCATTGTTGCTCCATTAAATCAATAGAGGTTTTCTCCAAGATTAGAATACTCTAATAAATTATTCTCGAAACCAAGAGGAGAAAATTCAGGTATTCACGCACTCAAGTCTTTTTAATTATTATTTATTCATCAAAATGTTTGCTAATTTATTTTATTATTATTTAGTGATAAAAATGTTTGTTAATTTATTTTAATATTTTTTATTCTTTAAATGTTGGTTGAATCTTCTACAAAATCTTGTGAAACAACCTTTAGAGATCAAAGAACTTACATTTTTGTGAGGTCCAAGGAGGAGTTGGAGTAAGAAGCTAGGAGGCCTTCAATTAGGAATCAAGGTAAAAAAAATTGGTTGATGTAATGTGTCTCTCGTTATGGATATAGATTTATATGATTTTCCCCTTCATTACCTTTTGTATTCATACTTTTATGCCTAAAAATGGTAGATCTAATCTTCCTTGAGTAGATTAGGTTAGATCTAATAGTAGTCAATATTCTTATTGCTTAAACGGGTTTTATATTAGTGTTATTGATCTCTTGTGTGTAGGAAGCAAGTGTTAGGAGCTGGAGCTAGATCTTTGGAGCTATATCGGCAAGGATTATGCAAGGATAACTATCAAATAAGGGGTATGGACCATATTCTCTATTCCCTTAGCATATATTAGGATTTATTGCATTGGATATAGTGGAAAATTGTATTCTAGTATAATATCCCACATTTTGTCTTGGAAGGATGTGGAAATTTGTGTGTAATGGTTTGAATTTCATGGCTTTAGTATGCGTTCATTATTGTATTGTGTAATTGACCACTATGGTATATGGATGTTTTCTTGAAAGCTACAACAATATTAGTCAAGTAAACATATTTTAGGCACTCTTCTCTATTCATTGGTACCGAACACTAGTTTGTCTCAATCTCTGAGTTGAATCCATGGAGCTAACATTAAAATAATGATTGTCATCCCTCATACAATTCATGGATCACCCTTCTTGTTCTGAAATTTATCTTAAAGGTAGGGGCCTTCGAGTATGCCAATAATGCTTCATCTTAGTCTTAATAGAGGGCTGAATTAGTTCATATTTTCTCAGACAAGGGTTGATCCTTATTACATATATTTTCCTTGTTCAATCATTATAGGTCTAAGACTAATGATTGAGATGAATAAAACTTTCGAAATAAAAAACATGCCTCACTCTTTCCTTTGATCAAAACTTGATGCCTCAAGGTGTGGCCTCCGTAGGGCTATTGTGGCTCAAACACATGTTCAAATTTGACTTAGAATAAACATCAAATAAGGTCTAGCTTATGCCTCAAATGTCAACTTTGTTTCTTTCTCTTCATACGACAATCCATACAAGGTTCATCTTTGACTTGATATTCATAAAATTGTGCTTCTTTCTATTCACAGAAGAATAGAAGTACCCAACCTCCTCTAGGCAGTAGCCTCCTTCACCAATTTTCTTCCATAACAAATGACTTATGTGATCCTCAATTATTCTTTAATAATTTTATCACACTTGGATCCAAAAACTAAAACATGTTGTTAGACACTAAGGGGTTTTCTTCAAATATTAGTTTTGGCTAGGCACCAAAGTGTCCCCAAATGTGACCTCAATCAGCCCTAACCGAAGCTAAATTATTTTCAGAAGATTTTCTTAGGGCTGGGCTAAATTAGGCTCCAAGGTTTTGTTACAGTATTGATTTAGGGCTTCAATACAAACCTTAAATGGTGAGATGATTTCGGTTCATGACATTGTCCTCAATGTGAATCCATTCAGGTGTCCTCAAGCAAGACATATTAGTCATAGTGGCATATCGAATCTTAGATTTTGTTTCTACTATGACTTCAACCCTTGCTAGGTTCCTAAGCCTAGCCCTTGAAACCTCTTCAATTGCCTCAATTTGGGTAGCATAAAAAAATTATGTCCATTGTTGCTTTGGTAAACAAAATCCACTACAATAATCTTCAAACAATAGTGTAATTTTGCTTTATTTCTTTTTTGTCTTCTAAAATCCTTATGCGTACATATACATAGAAATTAAAATACATCCTATACTTATATTTATATATATAATAAAGTACCCTTATTCCATAATATTATCAATTAATAGATCATTTGACCTTCCTCAATAGTGCTAATTCAATATTCATTTTCATTTTTCTAGGTTGCAAAGCTCAAAACCCCAGATTAGATCTAGTGGATTAGATTCTCTCTTCTAGCCTAAGGTGAGAGAATAGATTAGAGGTATTTTATTTTCCAATTCCAACAATAAGTTGGATGCCGTCAAACTTCATTAATACAACCTTCTTAATAAGCTAGGTCCATAGGTTTTTAGAGCATTCAAGATTTAAACTTTTTACACAAAAACTTAAGGTGACCATGATAACAGTTACATGATCCCCCTCTGTTCTTAGAAAAAAGGAGAAATTTATCATTCAAATTTGTGCCTTGAACATGATAACACTACCAGAGTTGTCCAATAATAGCTTCAACATTAATTGACTGCATCATTGAATCAATTTTCTCATTAGTTATTAGATCTCCACAATGGTTAATAGATGTTTTGTATCTTGCACTTTAAGGTTCGTCGCATGGCCTGAGTTATTTTTGAAACCAAATTCAAAGTTGAAGGTTATAGGTGCCCAAGTAACGCGTAGCCTTCTACTTCAGTTCTCCAAGTTTTCTTCTTCAACAATAGGGTTTTTTTGTACTAGATCCAATGTTAGCATTTGACATCAACCTTAATCTTTCTCAGTAGTAAGTATCAACATTCCTTTTGTATATCGTATAGGTTATTAGGTTTTAGTCCTCTCTTCCTTTTTCACATTCTTCAAAGCTATGTATAAATGACTCTAGGGGTGCCAACCTAAGTTATTATTTGAGTAACATAGGGTAAAAGAAAGCTTCAGAACTCTTTGGTTTATTGAAATATGGGAAAATTATGAAAAACTACTATGATATTTTGTAAATATTTGTATATGATCTTTATGTGATCCTTTTTGTGTTGTTTCAATTTAATTATGACTACCTATTCACTAACACACACATACACATACACTTAATATCCTATCTCTCATACCAATGTCATGCCCTTCCTCGTCACCTTTTGGGATCGTGCACTCACCATCCTCAATTGTCTGCCATATTACATGAAATTCCTTTTCCAGGCACCTAATGTTGCTCTAAATATGTAGCTCCTCAGCATAGGAGTCCAAGGAGAAATATTTCAAGGCCTTGTATTTTCATCATTTCCAATAGTAAGAAAATTATTATAGTCGATATTGTTTTCATATTTATAAAATATTTTATTTTTATTTAAAAATAGACACATGTCAACTCAACTCAAGGTTGAGTTCAGAAGGAATTACACATCTCCTTCATATTGGGTTATCAAATACACCTCTAGATGCAACAAGATTGGTCATATTAGCTAATCAACATCGTCCCACCAATTTGAACAACACTTGTTCTCTCATTCATCGACAATTTTGAAATCCTCTTGCATCTATAGGTCCTTATAGAGCACATCAAGGATATTATATGTCACAATATCTAGGCTCCTACCTAGTTGGATCATCTCACCATTAAAATTTTCAGCTTCTTCAGTCACACTTTCCAACTAAATAAAAGCATATTGAAGGTCTGGGTATTGATCTTAAATCTAGATTTGAGTTTATGGTAAAACACTAATATCTATTTAATTAGTTATTTCTTATGCTTGGCCCTTCATCAACAATATTTGTATATTTTTGTTTTCTTTCTTTACTCCCTCGAGATTCTACTTTACAGATCTCATCATTGATCATACATGGGCAACATCTGAGACATTTTAGGGAAAATGTTCTCAACACTTGTGAGAAAATATTAGACATTTCTATTGTATTATTTTGTTTTAATGGATTGAAAAATAGTGGTCATAATATCATGCCTATCATAATTTTGATTTTATTAAGTAAATCATTTTTTGTCTAACCGTCATTCTCTGGAACAAAGACAAACACACCAAAGTTGGTTACTAGTGTATCACTTGTAGAAGTTTCTTTTGACTTAGCAATAATGCATTAGTTTCGGAAGCCTCCTTAGCAACCATTTTTAGACAAGCCTTTCTATCTCACATTCTTGTTGCGATAAAATTGATGTATCAGGATTGTATCAAAGCAGTCTGCACATCAATCCATATTTTTGCAAAAACCCTCTTATAAAATCATGAAGCTCAGGAGAATTCAAGCTAAAATAGAAATGAATACTTGACAGGTTGTAACACATAGCTCACATAACATTTTAACTTGTTCCTTATGCCAAGGATCAATGAGGAAATTTATGATCGTCATTTTGTTTAATTAGGGTAAGTCTAGGTCGGGGCCAACCCTAATGTTGATGGAAGAACGATCTTCCCACCTATGGGATACTCTCATAAGGTTTATGCAAGGCTTGATTGATCATACCACCCCGTGGGATAGTTTGTTTCCCGACAGATGCCTCTCACCCTCAACCCCTCACATTAGATTTAAACTAGTGACCTAATGGAGACTAAACTACATAGAAACCAACTAATCTATACTTCACCTATCTTAGGATCATCCTTATGTGTTAGCAGTTTTGGACATAATTTATCAATCACTGGAGATAAAGTACAATTTGATCCAAGCTTGAAAGTCAATGTCCACCTAATTTCTTATTCTTCACTTAATTCATAGGTGGTTTTTGATTTCTTAGTCAAAGTTTGGGGTTTTTTGTTCTTACTATTTACATACAGAAGTCAAGGAAGTTGTAGGTTGGCTAAATTTCCTATGCTTGGAAATTAACAAATCATTAGGTTGTTTTTAATTTCTTATTCAAATTTGGGATGTTTTTGTTCTTAATGGAAATTAAGTAAGTTACATGGTGCCTAAATTTCCTATGTGTGGTGATTAACACAAAAGAAAAAAGCATTTCAATACAAGAATATTTTGTAGTCAGATTTGTGTACTTACACTAGTTATACCTTTGAGTCTTGTTGACCTATTATTTGATTTAATTTAAGTGAACTATCAGGTGGTTGTTATTATATATTTTCATACAACTTCTAAAAACATGGCTAAGTTGCCACACCAGGTTGCATAGGTTTGACATATGCATCACAAAGATATATTTCCAGGTGGAAATGTAGATCACACAAGAGGGTGGTAGGTGGAATAAAACTTTATCCAACACCCAACTATATATATCATCATATTTATAAATTTCATGGAATATTTTCTACCAATATCAAAGATTATCACTTAAAGATACTAATTAGTAACAATGGAAACACCTTAGTGATAAACAACAACAAAAAACGTACATTATTTCTAAGCATAAGCACAATAATGATTGTCTTCTAATTTTGTTTATCTTTAGTCAAATTTTACATTCAATTTGTACCAAAGCTCATGAAAAGTACTTAAGGGCCATATCAACTTGGTAGTAGAGAAACTATGAAAATCCTAGTAAAAAGTATCTCTACAACAACAAAGCGTTGGATTCTATTCCATCCATCCATCTTCTTCCAAAAATATTTCATGCACTCAGGTTCAATCTTGTGCTTATATCAAAACTGATATGCTTTTCGATGTGGAATGTGGCTCTTGCTCTTGCAATCTTGATTCTAAACCAGGAGACTAGTATTTGTGTCTTTTGTATGAGTACATGGATGTAGGTGTACAAAAATATTTGCAGGTTCACAATGTACGGAAAAACATAGATTGTATCTCATAGGTATTTAGAATAGAAAAGGCAAGTATTCATAGTCACTTAATTTGTATTCACCTAAGTCTTTATTCATTTTTTTGGGTTTTTCGTTTGTAGTATTTACAAATGTAAATCAAGTAAGTTACATGGTGGTGAAATTTCCTATGGTTGGTTATTAACACAAAAGTAAATAGCACTTCAATATGTGATTCATTTGTAGTTTCATTGTGTAGTTAAACTTGAGTCCTATTGACCTATTGTTTGCTTTAATTTAAGGGAACTACCAAGTGTTTGTTATAAGTTTCCACATCTAGTCACAGAGGTTTGACATTTGCAACAAAAAAAGATATTACCATGTACAACATTTTCTAACACCCAACTTTATCCATGTGTTGAGTGGTAGGTCAAGTATAACTTTATCCAACATCCATCTTTACCCATGTGTTAGGTGGTAGGTCGAGTACAACTCTATCCAACACCCAACGATATATATCATCATCAATATAAATTGCATGGAAAATTTTCTACCAATAGGAATGATTACCACTTACATAACCTAATTAATAACAATGGCAACACCTTAGTGAAAAACATAAAAAAAAAAAAAAAAAACATATCTAAGTAGAAGCACACTAATAAGCAATTATATGTCTTAGTCTACTAATGCCTTATGGAGTAGAGAAGAGTTTGTGCGCACATTATATTACAATTTTTATTTTAAATACTACAACTGGGCTTACAACAATTACAAATTTCTACTTGTTACTCTTACACCGGAACTTGAAACAGATGCTAACACTGGTCATAAGCAGACTCATCGCAAAAATAATGCCTAAAATCAATCTTATAATGGTATCTACTTGTCGTTGTTATGACAACTTCCAACGTCACAAAAAATTGTCTAGTGTCAGTCTTATGATGGTTACAACTCGTCTTTGTTATGACATATGCTAATGTTAAGCATATAGTGTAGTCATGCCAAAAAATTGCATGTCATATGTTGTCACTCACTACAAAATTTGTTTTCAGCTGACCAAAGTACAAAAGAGAAGGAAAGTTGCAGCCATATTTCAAGCCACCAAAGCACTCAAAGCTAAATCGGACCCCCTCCAATGGATAGTGCTCAAAATTATCTCTCCAACAGTATATGGAACTCCTCAAATTGACTTTGGAATCGAAAGTTAGAACAGATTGAAAGTTATCCTTGAAAACTAAAAAACCAAGGAAAATGCTTAAGTATAATCTTGGATCCCGCAAATCAGAGTTTTCTAAAGTAGTCATAGGGGAGGTCAGAGAAAATCATCAATTGTCGATATCGGGAATTGGAGAATGGAGGTCCAACGTGCAACGTAAAAGTGGAAGCATTTCGTTGATCTGTGATTAGTAATCTCGCACATTGGAGGTCCAAGGCATCAGAGCATCAAGAGATTGGCGCATCACAATCGATGATCAAACAGGTGACACCCTTTCAAAATTGTGATATCACATAGAGTTCCGATTGCGATTAAATTTGTCAGGATTTGAGCCTCTAGCGTTAAAGCGTCAGGAATGCCTTGAAACATTGAGCAAAGGAAATCATGTGCAAAACAAGAAGAGGGTTGACCTTTTCTCTCTCCTCGAGGGGGTCACGTGACTAAACATCATTGGATCCAATAAATGAAATGTGGCTACACATGATTGGTTTCTATACATGACACTTGGCAGCATATGGTTGGTTCTTATAAGGGACAGGAGGTAGCTGATGTCAACATGATGTGGTGGTATGGTGGACATGTGGCAGGAAATTTGGCATTTTGAGGGTCATAAGGGTCCAAAACATGACGACACGTGTCACCACTCACAAGGTGACATGTGGCAAAGGATGATGTCACATCGACGATTGGAAATCAAAGGATGAGCATTGTTGCTCCTAGTGAAACCTTCGATTTTGATCCACCAGTAAAGGGTCTCTAACACAGAGCCTAGCCCGCAGTGGCGCGAAAAGAAAAAAATGAATAGTTGAATAGAAAAAGGTGATCGGTTTTCGGTGATCACAAATTCTAGAGGGTGGCCACCAAAGGCAGTGTCATGAAATCATCGATTGCGATATTATAAAAGCCTCAGGCACTAAAGGATGTGGTCCCATGTGTTAAACATAGGGACCATTAATGATGTTTTATTCCAAAGAATCGGCCCCTTTCCTGACTATTTGCACACCCAATAAAGTATAAAGTTGCGTAATCTCGTGGTATTCAAAGCATAAAGTATCGAAAGGGCTCAAAGCCAAAGGGTCCTGAATGGATCAGAATTTGTTGCATTGCAACATTTCTAGTATAAATGGCTTATACTAGAGAATCCCCGATATCACCTTATGACAGTATAACAATGCATTCCATTGCCCTGATAGTGTTCTACATGAAGGCTAGAGGGATAGATGAGTTGGCGGAAATGTTCAGGATATATCATAGCCACTATGAAAAACCGCTTTCGAGTTCCTGTAAGTAAAGAATTGAATTTTTTTTTAGACCGAAAGAGACGGGGAACTAGCCTGGAGCATGTGAGGCATGATGCGGAAAAAATGTGGCTAGAGCAGAGGCCATCTGAGGAAGTGATAAGGAGATATTTTCACAAACCATCATTTCAGTTTCACATGTTTTGTTATTCAGTTGTTTTGTTAGTCTATTTTATTTTAAAAAACAAGATCTTTCTATTGTAATAATTGAAGGCAATAGAGAATGCATGCTGAGACAGCTAGTTAGACAGACAGTTGGATGCTTAGGCCTGAGATATTTTTGTAATTAATTTCCTAGTTCTCCCTCTCCTTATAAATAAGGGGGAGAAACACTTAATAGAGGTTCCAAAATTCTGTACCAGCAATGGTCCAAATTCTGTGATTCCACTTTGGGTCTAATTTCCTGTTCAGGAGGGACTGGAGCTATGTATGGCTAAATGTAATGGATTGGTATATTGGACTCATTTTGAGGATTAATTAAACTCTTTGGTGATTCCAATCATGGTTGTAAGAAGTATGGTTTCCCCTCTGTAAATCTCATTTCATGTATGTTTCTCTTCTACTGAAATTGTGTAATGAAGTTGTCAATCTCATTCTCTCATGGTATGTATGCTGCTAAGTAGTAACAATACATGTGTTATTTAAATATTTACTTATGTACCTTTAAGAGCACATATTTACATATGTTGACTAGTGATAGATGTATCCATGAGCTATAACACAGGAAACCTTAATTCGTGCTTCGCAATTCTTGTCATTCCATCTCTTCTACTTTCCATCCTTTTGTCAAAACATTGTTGCTTAGGATTTTGTCTTGTTTACAACCCTGTGCATCTATTTCACTCCTTTCTCTCATCCTCTTCACCTTTATTACAACTTCAATATTAAGCTTCTCATTGTTGTGTGTCGTCCATCAGTACAAGACATTCCTCTTTGAGATCAGCCTAATTCACCTCTTGTATTTGGATCCATGTATCTACTTGAGTTCACCTTGATGAAATATTATTGAACCAAGCCTACCTTTATTATCTTTCCAAACTACGTGACAATTGGAGTGTAGCAGAAACCCCTCACTGATAATCTTCCATGCACACCTCTATCTAATATGGCATAGGCACTGGTTTACAATCAACCCAGAGGTTGTCTCTAGGAATATTTCTATATCTCCTGAAGCACTTGTGCTACAAGTGCTAGAAAAAGTGACAACATCTTTCTGGCATCATTTTTGGGGAACAGATTAGAATATTTTTCCCTAGGTATGACAAATATTTATATTCCCTCTGTCAGGGGAGAAACGGAAGTGTGGGGTGAATATCTCTCACCTTAGCGACTCCACTACCTAAATACCCATTGTTTGATAGTCCCGATAATGATAACATCTTTTTGGAGTCGTTTCCGAGGAACAAAACTGAAATATTTTTCCCTAGGTACGAAAAATCCTTACATTCCCTCTATCAGGTGAGCAAGGGAAGTGTGGGTTGAAGATCTCTCACCTTGGCGACTCCACTGTCTGAATTTCATTATAAACACCCTGGCGACTCCACTGTTTGAATCTTAATTGTAGACACTCTGACAATTCCACTGTCAAGACATGAAGGAGAAGATAGAAGAGATGGAGAGGTTAATAAAAAAAAGAGCCAAGTAGTGTTAGTGGATTCCTCAACTAAGAAGATATTGGTCAGTAAACTATTCAAGAAAATGAGGCAGTTGAAATTTTCTCTCATCAGGTCCATAATCCAGTAGTTGACTACATGGCATTTTTCTTTGGCCCACAACAGTATTCCTCAATTCAAAGACCAATTAGAAGGTTCATGGAGGAGATTAAAAGATTTGAGCATCAACAATCAAGCTAGGGGCACATATAAAAAAAATTGTCAGAAGATTTTTCAAGGTGCATACTTGTCTTATTTTTTGAATTCCAAGAGCATGGAGGCATAAGGTCTAGTACTCTGATGTTGGGTTGGTGTCATTTTAAGGTGGACCTAACTTGGGTAAATTGACTTCTAGTACATATGTAGGAGTTGTATATAAATAATTTCACTACTTGAGCATTTATTTTTAGTCGATAGAATTTACTTTTCTACATTTTAGCTTGATGAGGAAAGGACTCCGTGCAAATAAAGTTCCATAGAGATTTCATCCTTGTATAAGTACATATAATTTTTGACTCCATTCCCAATGGCGAAGGCTACTGGTCTGCAGGTTCTCAACACTTTACCAGTAAGCCATTGTCCCCAGTTGGAGCTAATGTTGTCACTCAAAATTTGTTTTCAGTTGACCAAAGTACAAAGAGAAGGAAGGTTGCAGGCATATTTCAAGCCATTGAAGCACTCAAAGCTAAATTTCATCCCCTCTAATGGATAGTTCACAGAATTAGCTTTCTAATGGTATATGGAACTCCTCAAATATACTCCAGAATCGAAAGTTAGAGCAAATTAAAAGTTACCCTTGAAAACCAAAAAACCAAGGAAAATGCTTAAGTATAATCCTAGATCCCTCAAATCGGAGTTTTCTAAAGTATCCGCAGGGGAGGTCATAGCAAACCAACGACTGTTGATCATTGATATCAGGAATCAGAGATAAGAGGTCTGTGGTGCAACGCAATAGTGGATGCATTTCACTGATGTGCGATTAGCAATCCCACACATCATAGGTCCAAGGCATCAGGGCATCAAGAGATCAATGCATCACAAGCGGTGATCAAATAGTTGACACCCTTTCAAAGTTGTGATATCGCATAGAGTTTTGATCGCAATTAAATTTGTCAGGATGTTCACCTCTAACGTTAAAGCGTATGGAATGCCTTGAAACATTTAGCAAAGGAAATCAGGCACAAAACAAGAAGAGGGCTGACCTTTTCTCTCTCCTCGAGGGGGCCATGTGGTTGAACATCATTGGATATGATAAATGAAATGTGGCTACACATGATTAGTTTTGATACATGAAACTTAACAGCATATAATTGGTTTTGATAAGGGACACAAGGCAGCTAACATTGGTTTTGATACATGACACTTAACAACATATAATTGGTTTTGATAAGGGACACAGGGTAGCTAACATCAGCATGACGTGGTGCTACGATGGATACGTGGCAGTTAAATTCGATGTTTTGAGGGTCATAAGGGGCCAAAACAGGGTGACAAATGTCACCACTCCCAAGGTGGCACGTGGAAGAGGATGATCTCACATCGACGATCGGCGATTGAAGGATGAGCATTGTCATTCCTAGTGAAACCTATGATTGTGATACGTCGATAAAGGGGCTTTGACACAAGGGTTGGCCCAAATTCATGGGAAAAGAAGAAGAACCAAGAGTTGAACAGCAAAAGGTGATCAGCATTCAGTGATCGCAAAGGTAGTGTCATGAAATCGTCGATTGTGATATTACAAAATCCCCATGAAATCAAGCATTTGGTCCCATGTGTTAAACATGGGGACCATTAGTGATGTTTTATTCCAAAGAAGCGGCCCCTGTCCCGACTATTTGCACACCCAGCACAGTATAAAGTGGCATAAGCTTGTGGTCTTCAAAGTGTAAAGTACTAAAAGGGATCAAAGCCAAAGGGGCTTAAAGGGATCAGAATTTGTTGTATTGAAACATTTATAATATAAAGGGCTTATACTAGAGAATCGTCGATAACACCTTACGATAGTCTAACAATGCATTTCATGGCCCTAATAGTGTTCTACATGAAGGATAGAGGGCAGATGAGTTGGCGGCAATGTTCAGGATATATCATGGCCACTATCAAAAGTTGCTTCCTGGTTCCTATAAGTAAAGAATTGAAGTTTGTTTGATACTAAAAGTGAGAGGGAACTAGGCTAGAGCGTGTGAGGCATGATGCGGCATAAACATGGCTAGACTAGAGGCCATCTGAGGAAGTGGCAAGGAGATATTTTCACAAACCATCATTTTAGTTTCGCATGTTTTCTTATTAAGTTATTTTGTTAGTATATTTTATTTTAGCAAATAGCATCTTTCTATTGTAATAATTGAATGTGATAGAGCTTGCACCTCGAGATATCTAGTCATGCAGACAGTTGGATGCTCAGGCCTGAGATATTTTCGTAGAATTTTGCAACTGTAGTGGTCCAAATTCTATGATTCCACTTTGGTTCTAATTCCTTGTTCATGAGGGACTCGAGCAATGTATAGCTAAATGTAATGCACTGGTATATTGGACTCATTTTGAGGATTAATGAAACTCTTTGGTGATTCCAATCATGGTTGTAAGCAGTATGTTTTCCCCTCTGTAAATCTCATTTCATGTATGTTTCTCTTCTACTGAAATTGTGTAATGAAGTTGTCGGTCTCATTCTCTCATCGTTATATGTATGTTGCTAAGTAGTAATAGTACCTTTGTTATTTAAATATTTACTTATGTAACTTTAAGAGCACATATTTACATATGTTGATTAGTGATAAGTGTATCTACAAGATGTAAAACATGAAACCTTAATTTGCGCTCCACAATTCCTATCGTTCCATCTCTTCTTCTTTCCATCCCTCTGTTGGCACATTGTTGCTTAGGATTATGTCTTGTTTATAGCCCTATGCATATATTTCCTTCCTTTCTCTCCTCCTCTTCACTTTTACTACAAGTTCAATATTAAGCTGCTCATTTTTGTGTGTCAGCCATCAAAACAAGATATTCCTCTTTGAGATCAGCCTGATTCACCCTTTGTATTTGGATTCATGTATATGCTTGAGTTTACCTTAATGAAATACTATTGAACCAAGCCCCCATTTATTATCTTTTCAAACTACATGACAATTGGAGTGCAGCAGAAACCCCTCACTGATAATCTTCCATGCACTCCTCTATCTAAGATGTCCTAGGAACTGGTCTACAATCAACCCAGATGTTGTCTCTAGGAAGCTTTCTATATCTCTTGAAGCACTTGTGCTACAGGTGCTAGAAAAAGCGACAACATCATCAATCTACCAATGCTAACTTTTCCATCGCTCTTTAGACACCTAAGCCTGAGAGTGTCGCTAGAGTGACATGGAATTCTGTCAGTCTTCTAATGAAATTTTTTGTCAAAGTAAGTAGTCTTTCATCCATGTATCGACCATGATGATCATCAATCGTGTGACACCATAAGGGTCCTCCTCCCATTGGCATTCCGATGACATATGATTTGTTTGTTCGTAAGTATACTGGAATTTCTTGGCCATTAGAATTGTGACGAATTTTAAAAGTGTCAATAATGTTATTGTACCACGTTCCACATTTAGAAAAACCCCCTTTTTTCATTATAGTGATGAAATTTCATCGCAATAGGGACAAAATTTCATCTAAAAATGAGGTCATTTTTATTAGTGTAAAACTAAGGATGGATTAACAAATGGAAATGCAAAGAAAATAAATGAATCAATTGGATTAGGAATTGAACAAATAGTTAACATAAAAATTAGTGGCATTAAAGGGGATGAAGAGAAGGTTTTGGATTCTACATTAATAGCAATGGAGGATGTCTTGGCAAATAATTAGGCATATCTAAAAGAGACTAAAAACTTTGCATCTTCTGAGGCAAAGGATGTATTAACAAATAACATCACAGAGAAAGAATATGTCTTTTTAACATTATCAACTGAACAAAAGTTGATGGGGAATGTTCCAGAGAAGAGGAAAAAGCATTTTCATATTTGAATGGTGCAATGCCTAAGTCAAATTCATCTGGTGAAAATATCAGTGTACTTGTGAATGTAAGCCTTTAGGAAGCTATTAAAACAGAACAACTGGAGACAATACCATAGATGAATTAAAAAATGTATACAATTGTTGGCACTATATCTACATCTCTTATTTAGACATCTAACGAAGGAAAAAGAAGCAAGCATGATGAATTGCAAGAAATTTTTTGCAAAAATTGGTGGTGAACTTGGGAAAGCATGTGAATTCCTTAGGAAGAAAGGATTAGAAAGTGTAAAACGAAGGCTAGCCAAATTGCAACTAAAGGGAGAATAAGCTCCTATATCCATGGTAGTCTTATTAGTGTGTTGATTCAAGTAAATTGTGAAACAAATTTTGTTTCTAGAGGTGATATTTTCAGGTAACTATTTAAAGACCTAATGATGCAAATTGTTGTTAATCCCCGAGTTTAATATCTTCATGTGGAGAATGTTCCAAAAGATATTGTGAGCAAGGAAATGGATATTGAACTACGAAAGGAGGATCTACTAAATAAGCTAGAAAATATCAGGCAAATATTGTTGATGGTTGCATTGGAAAGATACTTGGGGAGTTGGTCCTTCTAGAACAGCCTTATATTAAAAACGACAAGCTTATTGTGAAATAGGGTTAATAAAAGAATATAAAATTTATGAGAGAATGTTCATGTAAGAATATTTATTGGATACAATCTTAGGGAAGGTTTGGAAGATATAAGTCAAGACTTTGCAGCAGAGGTTGCTACACAAACTATAACAAAGTCTTCATCCTAAGGGCCAAGAGAAAAAAAATCAATGTTAACATTAAACAAGGAGAAAACAAAAGAGTGAACTATTAAATTATTAAAAAGTATTCCGCTATCCTGGATCCCAAACCTTTCGATTATGTATCATACATTGAAATGAAGGGGTCACGATATTGAATATGCAATTAGGGTTTTTGCCAATAAAGTTGAATCAAATTACAATTAACTACCGCAATTTCAAAAGTCTCTCAATACGTAAGATAATGATGATTAAGCATTGATTTATTACAGGGTAGAGGAACCATTTCAATCTTGCTAAACTATCTCCACGAGCTGCAACTTCGCCATACTTTAGACAGGCAGTTTCCAACACATCTGTCATTAATTTTCATGGATTGACCCATCAACTATTAGGTGTGACTATTTAGATTGGTGATGTTGTTAGACTATTCACCAAGTATTTTTTGAGGTATAACGGAAATCACATGACATTATAACAGTGTTCTCAATGAGAGTTTATCATAACACTTTTGGAATTTAAACTTCGAAGGTCCATAGGTCCTAGTGGTTGAACCTAGGCTCTAATACCAAGTGTAGGGACCTTCCCTATGACACAATTTACACATATATATTCACTTTTATTTTTATTTTTGTTTTTGAACAAAAAAAGTAACAACACAAGATAATAACACACGATTATTATGTATAGGGTGTCGTGCTCACATTTTTATTAGCAAATATGTTATGCATTCTAAGTTACAAAATTACAAAGAAGTGAGGAAATGAAGGTTTATTTTTTAAAAATAAACATCCATAGAATAATGGCAACCAACATGAAAATCATATAATATTTAAAATCATATAAACCAACAGTCCCTAAATTTACAAATATACATCATATCCTTAACTTTTATAGTCTAATAATTAATTACAATTAGTAAGCATGTAGGAGAATTTTTAAAAAACCAATGATATCATGCACTAAGGTAAATGGAGTCTCGATCTCAAGAACATTGATCCTTACACTTCCTTGATGTACTCATCATTCATGTGTATTGATTTTTTCTTCTTGTTCGAACATTTTCAACTCACCAGTTGACATCCTAGCCTACTCCTTAGGTATTTTTCTTCCCCACAGACCCCCAAGCTACAATGGGGTTGTACAATAGAGGAATAACACTAGTGTGTAGAGGAGAGGACTCCAACTCAAGAGTGCCCACTTTAATAACCTCCACTTCACCAAACCTATTATAAAACTTAGTAAGCACTCTTGCAATGGCATTAGGAAAGCCATCCCACAGTAGGGGAAAAGGTCCCTTCTCTTATAACTTTCTCCTTTTATAGGATGTTTCTTAGATGACACTTGTCACTTCATGAAAAAAGATTTTATTAATCCAATAATTTAATTATTCACCTATCCATGTGTCAGCCTCTCACTAATACTCTCCTGCAATTATTTAATTGATTTCTTATTAAAAAACATATTTTCTATCACCCTAACATGGCTCCATATTTCTTATCCTAGTTGTCCCTTGATCCCCCCCCATACTCCTTATTTTTTGTTCATTACTACACCCTCGTTTATCTCAAGTTGGAATCTTGGATTAAGATATTTGTGTTGTGCTCCTACCACAATGAGGTTCTCATGAAACTAAATCTCTCTAAGTTTAAATTATTACTCTTTAATTTCATACAACATCATTTTTTCTTAATGAGGTTAAACTATCATTGAATTAATGTTTCTAATATAACTCTACGTCCCCTTTTCCTTTTGTTATTTAATACACATTATATACTTAAGATTTTCCAAACATGAGGAGGTAAGAGTTACTCATTTCGTCCAATTTTTATACTTCATCCTATTCTCTCTTTTCCCAAGATTTACTCTTGATTTAGTTAATTTGATTCTAAAAAATTGTGTACTATATTATGTGAATTAGTGTTCATCATTGCATGACCATCAACTCTTAATTATGTTTTAGTTTTTTCTTCCTAATACCAAGGGTGTCAAGTCGATCATGCCCTTTAAGAATAATATATTATCATAATTGGAGACACTTATGAACCATCATAGACATAATTCGTTCAGGAAAAATTGACCTAGCAAAAACTGATAGTACCTAGAGAACTGACCCCACTAGAGTAGTTAAATCATCTAGAGACAACTTCAATAGATAAAGGACAAATAAAGTAAGGAAAAGAATATCATAAGCAAATAGAAGATGAAAAATAAATGAAATGGATATCAAGCCAAAAGAAATGCACAAAAAAAGCGAGTACAACCCACCCCAACAACAATGAACCCTGTGCAAATAGATGAAACTCTACATGGGAAAGAAGGGCAGATAGAGGATAAAAAAATTGTCACTCTTATAGTATGAATAGGAGAAAAATTGAATTGGCACAACCTAATCCTTAACAACATGAGAAAAAATTACAAGGAATTAGGAATACATCAAAGAAGAAGAAGAAAAAGAAGCAGCATGTGGCTCCTAAAATATTTATAGCATTTTGACCTTTTGAAGGAATAACAAGAAATTTCTAGGTAACATTCAACCCATATGAGGCATCTAAAATTCATATATTTGAATTGTATAATTATATCAATAAACAAGAAACAACAAGATGCAAAAATACACTGTGAATGGCGGGAGTAACAAAAATTAGATGAAACAAAGAAAAGGAAATTTGGAAAGCATGGATTAACTTGGCCTAATAAAAGTTGTAAGTAGGACCACTGAGTATACAAATCAATCGACTAGAATATTTACAATGGATACTCCATAAAATGGTAGAAATTAATGTAAAATTAAAGGAAAATCAATGCCAAGTTCAACAACAAAGTCGACAAGAATATATTAACCAAACATACGCAATAATAAAAGAAGAATTTTATAAATTCAACAAAATAGGAAGAACTTTGAGGGAAATATAATTTGATGATAATCATGTCAAACATTTTGAATAAATGTCCAATTTACTTTGCCATAACATGAAGTTGACTCAAGTTACAGTAGAGCTCAATCAAATATGTCACTAAGATGGAAAAACTAATGATGGAGTTCAGAGCAAGACAAGGCTTATCGACATAGATTACTATAGAAAAGGAGGTAAAGGTAGCCCCAATCAAGGAGGAGAGATAAATGTTTATAAATGGGAAGAGGTTACAAATTGAAGAAAATAATTCCCTTCAACACTTAAATAAATACCTAAACCAAGTAAAACAATTAGAAAATTAGTGCAATCCCTACTACATTGATAGAAAAATTAGAGTACTTGACCAAGATGACCTATGTAATGGTGTAATATTGATAAATTATAGATGAGTGGTCGACTTTCAACTAGTAGTTGCAAAGACTTGCACCACACATAGACAAGATAGATATAGGGGGGCCTCAAGAACTAAATCCTAATTGGGCATGCACTTGTCTGGCCAATATTTGAATTTTTGAACCTGTTATGTTAGAATCAAATTTTCCAACTACAAGCTGACATTATGAGTCTGTTGAGATAAAGGTAGAAGTCATATAGTGGATATCACAACAAAGACAACAAAAAGGGATCAAATCACTTGCTAAAGATGTACCTCTTTATACTTGGCTAGAGATTATTTTGAAATAAATCCAACATGCCTCTCCACACGCATCTACAACTCTGGTAGCAACATCAACTCCCATGGAAAATCTCAACACATAAGGATTGCACCAACCTAGCTAATGATATTTTTCATCATATATTCTCTCAAAAAAATTGTGTTATCATCTTTGTTCCAAAAAAAAAAATCCTCATTTCTGATTCACATCTCCCTCTTGCTCAAGACGAGCAATGAATTAATGTGGGAGGGGATGTTGGAAGGGATAGTTGACTCAATTAAATAGACCTAACAATTGGAATTTATCTATTGTCAAATCAAAGGGTAAGTCAACGAACCTCATAAGGCAAGTTGATCAATCAATGTATTTAAATAGTTATAAATACCTTGTATCTAAACCTTATGGCATAAATAGTGTATTGATATAAGAGAGAGGAGAAAAAGGAAGCATTGTAAAGTTGTGATATTTAATATAGTTATTTATTAGTCTACCACTACTTCTATTATATTTCCTTTCTCTCATCTTTGTGTGTATGTATATATGTTAATGCATGTATCTCTACTCCTCGAATGGGTCTTTGCTGGAAACTCTGTAGAATTATGTAGATTATAACACATACATATCCTGATGTGAAATGAAGAGTAGGAAAGGGATTATTACCTAAGGATTTGAAATTCCTCCCTACTTCACACCATCCAACAAGGATCTCATAACAATTATGGTTATTCTTGAAATATTTTACCTAATCATTAGTAAAGAAATTTCCATTTTTAACATCTCATAGTAGGCTTCAATATTTGTAGATGAAAAAGGAACAAATGTGTTTTCCCCATTTGTTCAAGATATGTTTGGTATTTACATCAATGTGCAATATTAATCACCTAATGATCTATATGCATGAAAAAAACTAGGAATCTAGTTGTAGCACTATCAATATAGGATCTACAAATGATGTGTAATCTCTTCCTATTCTACCTCTTCATCCCTTCCATTTATTTCTTTGTTGTTATATGGAATCTATGACTACAGACAGGAATGTCTTCCTTGTTGGAAAATATTGGGGGGGGGGGGGGGGGGGGGGGGGGGGGGGGGGGGGGGGGGGCGGGGGGGGGGGGCGGGGGCGGGGGGTGAATCAATGTTCCTTAGCAATTAGCACTTTTAAATATTTTCATAGCATTAGTTAATCTTCAATTATTATTAATGTTTATGCAATAATAACAGTAAATAAAATAACACAGTAGGCACAAGAAATTTTGGTGGAAAACCCCCTCTGGGTCAAAAACCACTGAATGTTTTTCTAATAAATTCTTTAATCTTCAGCCCCAACTGAAATGAAAGCAACAACTTCCTAGAATTATAGAAAAGCATTCTTCTCCAACTCCCACTAGAAGGACGCCCCAATGCCCTGGTTTCTTTAGTAATCAACTGAATAGATGCCCCAACATCCTAGACCAACCTACCACCCTGAAGTGTTCACAGGCTCCAACCTGTAGGCGACTTTATGTACCTTGTTGGCATTATGATACATATGTTGTACTTGATGGCAACCCACTCATCTCAGATGATAAATTATAGTGCAGAAAAGTTCACGGAATTTTATGCAGAGAAAAGTTTATTTCATGTGGAGAAAAGTTCACGAAATTTTATGCAAATAAAAGTTTATTTCATGTGGAGAAAAGTTCACGTAATTTTATGCAAAGAAAGGTTTATTTCATGTGGAGAAAAGTTCACGGAATTTTATGTAGAGAAAAGTTTATTTCATGTGGAGAAAAGTTCACACACTTTCATGGTTGGTTCATGGTATTAGTCCGAC